>BLKR01006809.1:0-49699 GCA_011170035.1 Teleogryllus occipitalis | reverse complement strand
AATTAAAAATGTAACGTCCAAAGTGTTACTGAAAATGGATATAATTACTTGTATATACTAGTACTTACATTTTGTTCTCTGAAATGTTTGTTCGGAGATAAGAAAATACACCGTACACAATGATTTTTGGCAGTTAGCATCTTCTTTAGTCATACGTTCCTTGAGTTAGGTGATCTCATCATTGTCCAGCTTTGTCAGTACATTTCACACCGAGTTCAATCAATACAAAATGCATTATTCTGCTCTCCTTAAGATATTCGTAAATTTGATCATATTTATGAGGCTATGAGACATTTTGAGTGGATATCGATGAAGCAACGTTAACTTAACATTTTTCATTTCATTTCTTGGGTTATAAAGTCTGGTTTACATAAGTATTTGCGTGAAAGAATTCTTTTTTGTTTACAACTCAATAATCACCAATCTATTACCCGTCATTTTCACCAATACACTACGACGGATGGACGGACAGATGTTTTGCTTTAAATTGGTTTTTCGGCATCAAGGACTCATCAAACAAGGATTCCGTCTAAACCACGTGTTAGAGGATTTTTTTCTCTTGATTTAGCAACTGGATTTATCCACATCCCCGTTATCAGGGCCCGGGAATGAATTTTTTCTGCCGAAAATTCGCCGTTTTTTCGGGCAGCATTACATATCTTTCTCTATTCTACGTAAATTACTCCGTATACGAGAAAGTAAAAACAACAGAAAAGCATAATAAACAAATGTCAAAGAATTAGGAACACAGATTGCATTCTAAAGAGGGCATCGATGAATTACTGTTCCGCGGCTGTTACAGGACAATGGCATATGAGATCTTATAGCGTTTACCATTCATTGCACGTAGGGCCAGTTTCACCAACCGGAGTCAAGAAGATGATCCTGCGTTGATACGAGTCAACTTCAGTTTGATCCCGTTCTACGTTTCTCCACGCACTTGAAACGAATCAACGTGTCTGATTCGGATCAAATTTGACTCGCATATTGATCCGTCTCCGACTCGCATATTGATCCGTCTCCGTCCGGTGGATCACGGCCGGATCAGGAGTTTTTTCTCGCTTGTTCGCAGCAACTGCTCGTCTCGCTCTCTCAGTTTTCCGAGTATTGTTTGCAACTCACTCCTTGTCACTTTAGAAGTATTTCCTCACCGGTAGGATTGCGCGTAATATTTTGGGGGGGAAAATGTGTGTTTCCGAAGAGAGTATTGTAAATAGAAGTAGGGCTAACACAATTGTAGGTTATTGGTATTGGGTATTGGGAAGTTACATTTAAATTCATTTTGGCTTTCAATTATTGTAGATTATAAATAACATTAGTAAAATAGCCTTTCGTTAGTTTTAGTCTATTGGAGGCGATATTTTTCCGTATTTCTCTTTTCGTGATATCTGTATTGCAATAAATATGGGATAGTTTTGTTGAATACTTTTTTTCGTGTAGTGATACTTTGAATTTTTGTTCTTGTAGGTTAATTTTTCTCGTAAGAACGGAGGGTTTTTTTATGATGAAATCATTGAATATTTATTGTGGGGAGACGTACGAAGAATATTCAACAAATGTTGCATTTTCGTTTTATAATTTTCTAATTACGTGTGCTATTTCCACTCAAAATTTCACAACCTCTACTTTTTATTTTAGATTATTCTCTAGATGAGTAATTTCATTCCTCTTTTCTTTAATTTATTTTATTATTTAATTGTTTTTTTTACATAGATTAGTTCCTATAAAACTATACATATGCAGAGATGGCTTAAATTATAACACTTAACCTAACCTAATTCTAATACAGTGGTTGAGGAAACCATGATGGCACCTCATAGATATTATTCTAGGTCTGAAAATAACTTACAAAATATATGGAATGGATATATATTTTTGATGCGAGTGGGATGAGTGGGGGTTTTACAGAGGTTGAATGGGGATAATGTTTGAATATGGTGAATATTTGAGAAGAACTTATGGGATAGGTAAGTGATGAGGTGAATGATGAGGTCGAGGTTGAATTCATTATGTAATTGATGATTTGATATGAACCAGGGTGCATTAGTGATGGTACGTAGGAATTGGTTATGTACTATTTGAATTTTGTAGATGTTTGTTTTTGCAGCATTAATCCATACTGGACAGGCATAGAGAAGAGTCGGTCTGATTATTGTTTTGTAGAGTATTGTTGCTGTTTTGTATGGAAGGTATTTATTCCTATTAATTAGTGATTTTAGTTGATGAAGTTTGTTTTTAGTTTGAATTTCATTCCTCTGTTCAACGATCGAATTGCAGACTGGAGGCTCGCGTCCTCCCGCGTGAAGGGAATTCCGTGAACGCGCGACGCGACGCCGAGACCAAGCGCGAGACCTGCGAAGCTTTCGCGTGCACTTGGTCCCACGTTTTATCTTGACTTCTTAACGCACCCTGGTTCATTCCTAACAGTCAAATTCATCGTGAACTTCAAATGCCTTACATCTCAGACTATTTAATAAGCTTATCCTCTAAATTTTATACACTTCTTCCATCTTGCCCAAGCACTTCCTTTTTTCACCTTGGTCAACAAGCCAATACTCCGAACAGAATAAAATCTCGTTTTCCCAAAGATATTTTCAGACCCCCCCTGATTCAAATCTCCCCACATGTCCTCTCATAATATTTTATTTAACACCCTCTCCAAACCTTAACAATATCAAACTCAAACTATCTTCCTTTCTCACCTCACCATAAAACATAAAATTTATGTCTTTCTTTGTGGTTTAACACCTCAATAAGACAATCAACTTAGGAAGTTTTCCAAGAATTATATGTGTATGTGTATTCACAACTCTGTAGGACCATCTGGTCGAGCAGATAGAAATTTAAAAAAAAATAAACGTTTATCTTTGGAAAACCTCGACGAATTGTCGGAACGAGCATTAAAAACTTCTTTGTATTTACACATTATTGTTACCAGTAATTCTCTTTCCCCTGGAGAGAAATTGGCCGCTCTCTTCGCATTCTTTTCAACTTCCGTCGAATCCATCACCCGACAAGAAAACTACCAGAATACCCACAATGCATTGCAAAATAGATGACAACCGCGCATTTTCACGACTGCTCGGGAATTATGGGATCCGGATCGACTTCACGGACTCAAAACGTGAAACGTGAAACGCACAGGGATGAAGTCGGCGTTGACTCCACGGGATCAGGATCACGAAACTCGGATCGACTGCGAATATGATCCTGGTTGGTGAAACTGGCCCTAAAAGTCACCTTAGTGCAGGGTCAAAACGTCATCGCTCCGCAACAGTGCTGCCCCACACGCGTGAAGGACAGCCGCGAATGAAACGGATTCCGGAACTGAGTCTGCGTGTGCCCTGCGCAGTGAGATTATAGACGGCCGTTCTTGGTCTGTCTCACTGATAGCACTCGAAAAATAAGAATTTCTAATTATGATCGTTCTGATGATTGTTAGGATACTAATTATCATTCTTTTTAACCGAACCTGAATGAAATATTTTGGAAATTCTTACTCATAAACTCATAAATTATTTACACGTGATTTCTTTATTTAATTCCAGCTAAAACTTGAAACGCGTATCTCTCGAAATTTCATTTTTCGAGATTTGTCAGTGATCCATATAGAACACTAGATTTTGAACCGAAAGGCTACTACAGATTGTTTGGTTATTGAAAACCACAAAAATAATAACATGAGCATTTCCGCTGTCGTGCGAGAAACATTTTATTCTTATATTGTTTTGATTTTGTAAGTGCATTAGTTACTATTTTTATTTTTTCTTTATTAGCGTTTCGAATTTGAGACGTACCTTCACTTTGGCTACTAAATAGCCCTGGATTTGTTAATATGAAGTCATTTAAGGTTGAATTTTAGGAAAACAAACTGATTTTCCGAACTTCCATGTCACAGAAATTATTTTAAGACATTTCTTGTAAAACATGATATACTTCATCATTTGAAGTGTCCTTGCGTGACAGAAAATTCTCAATTGCCTTCACAATTTCTCCACGAATCCAAATCAAAATTCTTAACTTCTGCATCTAACCTCAAATATGCCCGGTGCAATGAGTGCGCCCTGGTTCCGTTTCATTGTGCGAATAGAACATGTGCTTCTTTGCATTGGTGCGCCCTGGCGGTCAATTGGGACACGAAAGCTGCCTTGAGCGCGTACTGAGTGCGCAGCAGTGTTTTCCAGATAATAAATTGCAGCATATCCTAATCTAATTTGAATTAATATTACAACAAAATTTCAGAGTTTCTATTGTAATCGTTTCTTATCATTTATTTCGCGTCATCTTTAAACATAGTATATTACCTTTGGTTAAATTTCCTTTCTGTTCCAAGCAATTAACTAATACTGTATTACTAATAACTAGTTGAATGTGGCGTCACAGACGCTTTAAACTTTCTTCCGTTGTTTGACTTTTCTTCTCTTTCTTTCTTTCTTTTTTTTCCTTCGGTTCAGACTCCTCTTCGTTCAGTTTAGATGTTTTGCCAGTGACGCACGCTAGTCTCAAGAAGACCGAAACGCGCGCGTAGGCACCAAATTTCATTATTTGAAAAACGGTTATTCCATGATAATTGTCAATTCTACATACTTCAAATGACTAGAAACCAGGAACAGTAATAATTTTTATCAATGCTTACAGCCATATGATGCCCTTAAAGCCAAGCGATTCAGCCGAGGAAAAATTCAGCTACCCAAGCAGTGAAAATATACCTACCTTTTATTGTTTATAACTTGTTTCCTAATCAACTTTTCAATGTCCAGAAATTATGTGCGCTTTCACATACCTTTCTAAATGTATTAAAGTAGTTTCAATGTCATTTTTTTTATTAAATTACTCCTTACGTAATTAAGGTATGCAAAAACTGCTTATACTTTTGATTAAATTTTCACAGACAATTACAAGAAAACATAAAGAAAACACATCCACAAAATTAATATATTTTTAAATGAACATTATTGAACATTTTTCAGTGGGGTAGTGTCAACATCGTTCTAGTTGCGTGTCCGCTCGGAAGTCTGTGATACGAGTGTAGTTGTGTAAAGTATCAAGTGTTATAACTATACGGAATAACTACTGAACAAACTACAGAAATACATTCAAGTCGGCTGCGTTTGCAGCTGGCTGGTCCTATTATGTCCAATGTTGAGAACAACATAACCAAACAATCTGCCAACAGGATGAACAACCCCGAAGGTAAGAAGTCATATGCAAGCGCAGCCACAAGTGATGTTTTCCCCAACAAGGATCAAGCTATTGTAATAGAATCAAAAGAAGGACTTACCATAAAAGACTATCTAAATAAGCTAGCCACAATTGTTGATTCTACGAATATTAGGTTTATATCTAGGATTTATAACAACAGAGTTTGTGTTTTTTTAAGCAGTAAGGAAATCGCCGACCATATTACAGCTAATCATAGTACTATTAATATCCAAGACCACTTGTTAACAATCAGGCCCCTAATAAGTAGACAAAAAAGAATTATATCAAATGTCTGTCCTATCATACCTCATGATGTAATTCAAAGAGAGCTTAACAAGAGAAACATACTAAATCACTCCAAAATTTCTTTTATCAAAGCAGGAGTTACAGAACCTGGGTTCTCACACATTATGAGTTTTAGGAGACAGGTTTTTATTGACCCAGAGGACATTAGCAAGGTTCCAGATTCAATGACCATATTTTTTGACAATACAACATATAGGATTTACTTTACAAATGACACCATGACATGCTTCAATTGTAGACAAGCTGGTCATCTTGCCAATCAATGCCCTACCAAGACCCCCACCTTAAATGCTCACTATGCTAACCAAGAACCAAATGAAAGTCAAGAACAGGAATCAATGATAACACAAGATGTGCCACAACCCACCTTGAAGAAAATTGAAGAGCATGATATGGTTAATAACAGTAAACTACCAACTATGAATACAAGAACTTTAACTTATGAATCTTCCTCCCAAGCTGATGATGATAACTCCACATCCAAAACTACTAATAATGACATCCCAAAACAAAGTCAAGAACTGGAGGCAATGATAACACAAGAAGTGCCACAACACACCCTGAACCAGTTAGAAGAGCATAGTATGGTTAATAACAGTAGCTTACCATTTATTAGTAAAAGAACTTTAACATCTGAATCTTCCTCTCAAGCTGATGCTGATAACTGCTATCCCAAAACTACTAATAATGACATCCCGAAACAACCAATCAAGAAAAAGAAAAAAATTAAAAATGATAAAAGTGAAAACACAATAACACAAGATGACAATCAAAGCAAAACTATCGGTGAACTAATTAAGCCTATCCAGAAGATTATTGAAGAACAACCTGATCAATTTCCACTCAATTACATACAATTTAAAAATTTCCTTGAAAACTCCTTTGGAGCTAAAAACCCTATTATAATAGCTAAAGACTATCCCTGTGACACTCAGTCTATTATCCAGATGATGACTAATACATATCCTCTCCTAACAGAAAGATCCATTAAAAACAGATTCACCAGAATTATAAACAAATTAAAAATCAGCAACCCACTTAATGAAGACTCAGAAAGTGATACTTCTGCTTAAATTAAATAAATAGAAATACATCTGATGGATATTCTACAATGGAATACTAATGGTTTTTACCCTCGATATGAAAGAATACAAATTTTGTGTGAGAAATATAAACCTGAAATAGTCTGTGTGCAGGAAACCAACTTCAAAGGAAATAAAACAGGTAAATTAAAAGGATTCAAGTGCTACAATAGAAATCGATCAACTTCTTCTATTGCAAGTGGGGGTGTTGCTATTTTTATCAAAAATTATATAAAAGCAAACCATATTTATATCAGCTCCGACATCGAGGCAATTGCAATTCAAATACAAGTTCCCTTTTCTTTATGTATATGCAACATATATATACCCAACAGCTATCAGTTTGAAAATAATGAAGTGAAGGATATCATAAAACAATTACCTAAGCCGTTTATTCTATTAGGTGATGTCAATAGCCACAATACCCTCTGGGGATCGTATAAAACTGACACAAGAGGCATCAATATGCAAGCTATCATAGAAGAATCTGACTTGGTATTACTAAATAACGGGCAACCCACACACTTCAATATAAGTAATGGACAGCTTAGTGCAATTGACCTCACACTCAGTTCCAACAACCTGGCCTCTAAATGCAATTGGTTTGCACTGGATGAGCCTCATGACAGTGACCACTTTCCTATTGTTACGACTATCAATGATTCTTCATGTATCTCGAATCCTCTGCAAGAGAGTATCAAGTGGAACTACTCCAAAGCCAACTGGAATAAATACCAGGAACAAATTAAAATGAAAATATCTCAAATATATATGTTTCAAGAACACGACACTGACATCATAATCAAATCGTTTACTGATGCCATAACAACAGCAGCTCATGACTCCCTAGAAATTATCAAACCCACCAAAAGAAGAAACGTGGTACCATGGTGGAACGAAAAATGTAAAAATTCTCTTAAACAGTCCAAACATGCGTTCAATCGGTACAAAAGACATCCAACAAAGGAAAATAAAATCGAATATAAAAAATTAAGAGCTGTTACAAGAAGAACAATTAAAGACAGCAAATCCAACTCCTGGATAAGTTTTGTATCCTCTATCAACGTGAATAATAACATCAAGGACTCTTGGAAAAAAATTAGTTCCATACAAGGTAATAAAATATTTAATCAAATTCATTTTCTTCTGACTGAAAATGGCCAAGTTATTAATGAACCCGATGATATCACAAATGAGCTGGCCAACAAATTTGCCAGCAATTCTAGCTCTCAAAATTACTCTCAAGCCTTTCAATCTTACAAAAATGAACAAGAAAGAGAACAGCCGATGGTGAACACAGAAGGATGTCTCATTCAAGAGCACCTTAACTTACCTATTTCAATGAAAGAACTTGTCACAACACTAGAAGCCTCCAAAAATTCTTCTCCCGGACCGGACAATATACCTAATATCTTGCTTAAAAATCTACCTCAGGAAGGGAAGGATATTCTATTAAAAATATACAACTATATATGGATGCAAAAGACATTCCCAAAAGTGTGGAAAACGGCTACTGTGATCCCCATTCCTAAGCCCGGAAAAGACCCAACATTAACTGGTAATTACAGGCCCATATCATTGACCTGCAACATGTGCAAGATTTTGAAAAAAATTATTAATCGTCGGCTAAGATGGTATCTCGATTACCAGAAGATTATATCCAGTAATCAGTTTGGATTTCGACCAGGACACTCAACGATCTCCCACCTGGTAAGCATAGATACCTACATTCAAGAAGCGTTTGCCAACAAACAACATGTCTTAGCTGTCAACCTGGACATCGAAAAGGCATACGATATGGTATGGATGCATCGAGTCCTACAGAAGCTGAGCGAAATTGGGGTTCGAGATAACATGTATCAGTTTCTTAAACAATTTTCGGAAGATCGAGTCATGCAAGTGAGAGTAAATGGAACATTATCTGCAAAGAAAAGAATAGAGAACGGTGTACCTCAAGGATCCATCCTAAGTGTTACACTTTTCCTACTAGCAATAAATGATGCGGACGAAAATATCAAACTACCAACCATAATTAGAAAATACGCCGATGATATTACTATGCTTTGCAAAGGAAAAAACATTAACTCAAGTCAAGAAATTATGCAAACTGCACTAAATTGTATTTATGAATGGTCACTCAAATCTGGATTTAAATTTTCACCTCAGAAAACGGCGTGTATATTATTCTCAAAAAAGAACATCCATAACTTACCTACGCTTAAAATTGGTAAACAGATCCTGAGATTTGTCACCAGTACCAAAATATTAGGAATGCACTTCGACACTAAACTGACCTGGAAGTTGCACATAGTGAACACTATTAATGAATGTAAAAGGAGAATCAACATACTTAAATGCCTCGCACACAACAATTGGGGAGCTGATAGACAATTGCTATTATTAACATACAAAGCACTTGTGAGATCCAAAATAGACTATGGTTCAATAATATACAGATCTGCTGGTAAAATTGACCTCAAAAAACTTGATACAATCCATAACGAAGGTCTCAGGATATGCACCGGATGTTTTCATACCAGTCCCATCGGAAGCGTACTAATTGAAGCAAGTGAACACACATTATCTCATCGCAGAGAGGAACTAATAATCAAATATGCTCTAAAAGCAGCCACATCCATGAATCCAATTATAGTACAAGACATATATCCTAAAGAACAAGAGTATGTAGAGCATTCGCGTTTTATACCTTTGTACGCAAGAGCTAGAAAAGTACTTAGTGAACTTAATTTTGATCACAGAAAAGTAGAAAAGAAGAGAAATTATAAATTCCTCCTTGGATAATCCCGGATATCTCAGTAGACCTATCCTCAGGTACTCATCAAGGTAATGAAACATCTGAGATAAACTCTGGACCGACAAACAATTATGACATGTTTTATCCAGTTTACGCAAAAGCAATTAAAAATACACAAGGAACAGAGGCAACAGTGGTAACGAAAGAGGCATTGGTCAAACATCAACTTAGCTGCTATGCCAGCCATCTTACTGCCGAATTATGTGCCATCTTGACCGCCATGAAACTCATCAAAAAAATTAACCATTCAAAGTTCAGTTTATACTCAAATTCCCGCACTGCAATAAATAGCACCAACAACAATGAAACTTGTAATGAAATGATTATTATAATCCAAGAACTGTATAATGACATTACCAAATCAGGTAAAGAAGTAATATTGATATGGGATATGAATCAAGAAACAGAAAAGCAGAGGGAAACAGACAGAGTAATTAGTGGAAGCACAACAGATAACCCTAAATCTGTACTAGCAATCTCGAATACACTCCAAGATCTAGTGAAATATGCTGGAAAAATAATGGAAGAAAAATGGCCCTCCATCTGGACAACGCTTAAAAGAAGTGACCTCCATAAGAAAGTAACCGAATATCAAAGCAGTAAACACAATAAATTGATAATCAACAAAAAACTAAGCCGAAGAGATCAAGTGATCATCACAAGAATCCGGACGGGACACTCAAAGTTGACTCACCTTCACTTATTGCAAAATAATCCCCCCGAACGTGTGATCTTTGTAGCTGTATCCTAACCCTGGACCACATCATTGTATCATGTCCCAAGTTCGCCTTACAGCGAACAAATCTTTTGCGGGGACAGGACATTGGGGCAATTTTATATTCCTCTGACTTTCAAAACCAAGTGGTCAAATTTTGTCAAATTATTGGCATTAATACAGAAATTTGAGGTCAAAACATGTTAACTTCTGTGAACGGCGTATATTGTAATAACGTAGAAATAAGGCATTAAAGCAATGTAACTATTATTAGAGATAAATGATACCTGTGTACCCAGATAATGTAATTTGATGCGGTCGCTAATGACCTTGTAGTTGATGCGACCAAAAATAAACTAAAAAAAAAAAAAAAAAAAAAATATTTGCTTTTTCCTTCCCTTCTTTCTCTTTTTTTTATTTTGCGAAACTTAATTAATTCTTTCGTTCTCTGTATTTCTTCTTTGAATTTTTTAAAATCTATTTATTAAATTCCCTCATTATTCTTAATTTTATCTCATAACACTCTTTATCTTATATTATTTCTGTTCGTCTTTTATCATTATCTACATTTATTTTACATACTCAGGCAATTAATTTGACACATACTCTCCGATTCTTCCTCAATATCCCTCTCTCAATATTCCCTCTGGACTGTCTCGTGCTCCCTGCTGACCAGTCGTCCCCAAAGTGCGCTGCAAAGTCCGAAGGGACGTGTTCTGTGTGAGGCCGCGGAGGAACTTGTGGGGGGCGGGAGGGGCGGGGGGCGGGGTTGGCGGGAGATGCGCAGGGAGCGCGCGCCTCGCCAGTTACGTCAGCGCTCGACCCGACCTTTCAGCGGCGCGGAGCGGAGCGGCGCGGGCGCGGGCGCAGGCGCGGGCGCGCCTCCTGCACTTGCTGTCGCAATGTCGCCTCTTCGGACGCGATCAAGGTCCTTCAGACTTTCTCTCCATCCTTCGTGCACGAAGAAATGTTGTGAAGGTCAAGCACCTGCGCTCCCTAACATCTATAGTCATTGGGGACGTACGAGTAGCACTGCTTTCTTCTCATGTAAATATCTGACCCGTTAGTTACGCACCCCTCATGTCAGTGAAAGAAGTTCTTGGTTTAGATACGATTACTGAATCAAGATGTAAAGCAAAATAAGCATTTTATGTAAGTTGTTTTTTGCATTACTGTGAAAATATCTTTAAATGTCATAACATCATCAAATAATGAAATTTGGAATTCTATCTTTCTTCCAATAAATGGATTCACAATATTGGTTTGGGCAATCCTGAGTGAAAAAAAACAACTAATATTATAAAACATATTCTTCACTAATTCAGAGTACAACACGTCTCCCCAAATATGGAATTGGTGGTGCTAAAAAATCACTTACATTCTCGCCCTTACTAACGGCTTCGTAAAAAGTATTGCTCTACAATTCCAGTTCATATCAACACATCTCAGACACTGAGCGCTGGAAAGAATAGGTGCATGCGGAAATAGGCGCTAGCAACGATGACAATATATTTTCTTATCAATTCAAGCTGAAAGCTTCATTTTTCTCATAAACGAAACTGTTTTTTACTTTTCAATGTTGCGGTTTCATGGAAGTTCTTATAAGAAGTTCTTTATGGAACACTACTGCTTCCGTTACCAAAATTATTTTCCCTGTGTCTCAAAGTTTATTCTGTGTTCATTCTTACATTTTAATTTTAATTTTAAATGAAGACATACAACGAAACAAATCCATAATTAGTCCCTTCAAAGAAAAATTAAACTGTTATAGATGCCCCGGAAATCAGTAAAGCAGAAAGCTCGCTTAACTGTATCATTTTTGCTCCCAACTCGCCTTAAAAAACTAATATTATTATAAATAAATTTGTAGATACAAGAGTTAAATATTACTCACTTCTAGCTTGTCCTTGTATATTCGAATAATGTGTAAATTTGTGGAAAATACTTCGCAAGTTTCCAAGGATTAATATTAATTTTATTATATAAAAAATACTTTTAAACACATAATAAGTTTACCATTATTTTAATACACTTTATCATTTTCACATTTTACACAAATAACAGTTATGTGTGCAAACTTTATTTGCTTACTCATCAGTGAGCAATGTGATACACCACCACCTGAACCGAAGCGCGGGAAAATCGAATTTAGCTTTTCGAACCTTCATCCACTTTTCGAAAATACAGTGAGTGCGCCTAAAGGGGATCCAGCAGCACTTTTGTTATCGTTCTTTGCTACATACGAAAATAAAAACTAAATGAAAATTGTGGAGCCGTTTCTAAGAAAATAATTGATTAAAATTTAAAACGTGCCTACATTTAATGCCAAATTAAGGAAAAATTCTCATATTTTTGCTTAAAAACAAACACAACCGACAAAATTATCTTCATAAAAAGCAGAGAAAATGTTGCATTTTTTTTGCAATTTCCGTAAAATTTCAAAGAAAATTAGACTTGCAACATTAAACATCTATTACGCTATCTGACAACAATATTTAATCAAAAACTTTCGAGTCATTTTTTGAACATTTGAAAATGTCCCAGGAAACTCAGGTAAAATTCCCCAAAATTAAAATACCGTTTTCAAATTCAAGGTACCGCGACATCATTCATATCGATTGGGGAATATCAATTTTCAAGAAAATCTGGTGAACGGTTTAGGCGGTAATATTGACCACAGACGGACGAACAGACAAACAGGCGTTTTTTGCCAATCAAGTCTGCTTAACAAGGATTCGAACTACATGTGTTAGAGGGTAAAATTTATTACATATTGGAACAAGATTACCGGGGCCCAGCAATAAGAGATTTTCTGTAAAAAATTCGCCGTTTTTTCCCCGCACCATAACAATACTGCACTGCGTGAGCAGTAGCGAGAATGTCCACAAGTGATAATAAAGAATAGCGCAGACTATCTCGTACTAGTTGATTTTCTAATTTCCTTGGTCTAGGCTAGCTTTTTGGTGTCGCGCCATCCTCTTGCCGTCTTTAGCCGCCCAAATACAAATGCAAATAATGAATACAAATTACTGAAATTGAGCATATTAACGGCGTGAGAGATATTTAAAAACATGATAACGGCATAATTAAAAAAAGAATACAGCAAAAAATGTCTATGTCATCTTGCATAGTGAATTTAGTATTATCCATACAAAAAACTTGGAGACATTTTCGAAAATGTTCTTTGAGAGGTGTTTCTGGAAACGAAAAAAGGTTGAGCTCATTTTCGCAGAAAAAAAAGAACTTTCGAGAAACATTATTATATATCGTTTGAATAATTGTTTTAACAAATTCAATACTGTATACAAATCGTCGATAATGTAAATATTCACCACATGGGAAATATGTAAAAATTACAATTGTGAAATCATTGTAAGAACAAAAGAATAGAGAAGAAATGAATGAAGAATATTTTGACGAAAATGACCTCTTTTCTTTCTTCTCATAAAAACATCAACAACACCAAATCAGAATTCCCATAATTCAAAAGAATAAGGCAAAATGGCGTTTATGTCATCTTTTACAGTACGTTTAACACTAACTATACCAAAAAATTAAAGAGGAAATTTGGATCCGTTTCTAAGACATTCTAAGTTTTGATATTTTTTAATATTGCAAATATTTAACGTAATATTGCGCGAAAACTGATAAAATTTCCCATAAACTGTATGGATTACCTAAATGAAAAAAATAATGATAGAAAACAAATTTCATTTGATGGAAAACTATCTTCAATTTTGTAATTGTAGGGAGACTTCGAAAAAATCTCAAACGTTTGCAACTTTCGAAAATTCAGTTACCAGTGAAAATGCGAATTATGCGACCTTTGTAAATGTATTTCACTTCATTCTTACAAGAAATTTAAAGAAAAAATCTGGAGCAATTTTTGAAAAATAATTGAAAATTTCGCGGGTCTTCATGTACAGAACCGCTAAAAAATAATGAATGTTTTTCAAAATCACAAAGTTTCAAGAGAGGCCAGATCTATTCAGTGTGGAAAAACCTACTTATAGTTTAGGTGCTTGTGTTGTTCACAGATCGCCGGACAGGCGGACAGACGGACGCATGTTTGGAGGAAAAACACTTTTTCGAAACAGGGGACCCCAAAACGTGTATTTTTGGAAATCGATTTTCTTCAGCGTTACATAACTATTTCTATACGATGTATATTATTCTGTATGTAAGTAAGTATTGGAGAAATTAACTACGGGCACAGACTGTCTCGAACTAGCTAGTTTTCTAATTTCTTTGGCTTAGGCTAGTTTTCTGTTTTGCCCCACTCTCCTCCCACCCATCTATTGTCATGGTCCTATTATTCTCTTCCCCCAAAACACCAAAACAATATCTCCATCCATTAACTTCGCCCTAACATTGGACGCCATTACCCTGCTCTTTACTCGTCTTAATAAAAAATAGGTGGCCACATAAACAAATTTCTTATCGGTGGGTGCGCAGAATCGGCCTGTACAGGAACCGTGAATAATACTATTATTGTTGTAAACTGATAATAGTCAATTCATTGAAGTTATTTGGAATATTACTTTAGAACAACAAATCTTATAATTTTGCCTTAAAAATATAGTAATCTTGACCTTGCTACAACATTAAGAATGTCAAAAGCTTTTTTGTCACTTCCCTTTCGGCGTCAGATGCTGCTGGCCGGTATCACGGCACCATCAGCTTCCACCAATTTTTCTTCGTGACATGTCCAATTCCATTCGTTGCACTTTTACAATTAGCTTGCCACTATTGTCCTCCGACAAAACTGTACAATTAAAAATTGTTACGCCTACTACGCGTCTCCATTTGTCTAAAAGAAAATTCTACCGTGTTTACATCGCGTCTCCATCCGAACCTCGAGACGTCTAATCATCGTCTGTCTGCTTCACTGATTTTTCGAAGCGCCTGTTTCAAAACAGTCGACTGTCCTGCCTTGCACTGTTACTTTTTTAAGTTCTATTTTCTTTCTATTGATTACACATAACTCCCCAATGTTTTCATAAATTTGAACCATTTCCGAAATGGTTATATTTTTCGTATCTTCTAAATTTATATGCGGATTCCTTTTATTTTCCAAAATAGTCTCTCGACGCTCGTCATGTTGAAACATGTGACGGCGTTCTCCTCCCACGACACACCATTACTAATTTGGAATTTTTCTCAAAAATAATTATATCCTGCAATTTTTGCACTCCAACATTGTCCAACATTGTTTATTAAATTTTGTTTCAAATGTTCCACACTTTCGTTCCTGCGTCTTCACTGAAATACGAATAATATTTCCAAATTTCCGCCTTACGCCTTCCATTTTCACGTGCTTGCTTGTTTTAATTACTACTTAAAATGTTTATAATGTTTCTTTTTACGACGCATAGCGGGATCATTACACTATCGACGCACAACGTACTTTTTTCATAATTTCTCAATTTTTCGCTCACTTAATTGTACAAATGAAACATGACTTTCAGGATATTATTGAAGAGTAAAATAAATTCTTCTAAATAATTGAAACAGACTTTTTGCTTATATATATATATAATTATTATAGCATTACATTTTTTCCGCATACATATACGAGAAAGTAAAAAAAGATCTTCAATGTTTGTTGGACTTGCCAGATTTCGAAGAGAACGATTTTCTCCAGCAGAAACCGATAGTGACAAATATTGATTGCTGTTATTAAACCTGCGGTGAACGTGTTCACCCACGCAGTCATGTCGGTACACAAATAAGCGACACATGTTCCGAGAGGTTACAGATGAGCAAAGACAGACACAGTGCAGTAAATGCAGTAAAGTTTCATTATCGATTTTGATTTCCTGAAGTGGAGAGCGATAGCGCTTAGCGCGTGTCTGAGAGACGGGAGAAACGCTGGGTGGAAAATACGTAGAAGAGTGAATGGAACAAGAAACGCTTATGGGGTTTATCCAAAGCCCTAAGACTTCAACTAGAAGTATACCACTCCATAAAGACAGCCGCGGACGCGCCAAGGCTCCCTTGTCACCTCCGATATCGACGTATGTGTGTGATGACTGTGTTAAAAGCGAGGTTTTTGCCATTTTGACTCGATGGCAGTTCCGAACCACTGACGCTCGTACAAGAGATGCTGACCTGACAGCAGAACGCCTGCGGTGTCATCTGACGGCCGAGCCCTTCAGCCCGTCGCGAGACGGACGGGGATCTCTGCAAATGAGCTTTGGTTAACTTAAAAAAAAAGTTGCGTTTCTGAAGGTATTAGCACCGTCCATCTAAGAGCCGTTGGTATAACAGGCGTAGAATTTCTTCTGACATTCTTCAATGCCTGACCAGTATAAAAATATTTCCTGAAATCTAGGAAAACTATTACTGCTTAATACCGAAGTGCGATACCTGTTCCTGCCGAGTAGTTATAGAAGCTACAGACTTTTTGATGTACCATCACTCTTAGAATAGGCTAAAAATCTTATTCTGATGCGCTTACACCAGGAAAATTGCAGCTATGTCTCCTCCGAGGGGAACAATTTGTATTTAGAGCGGGACTAGGCCCCGAGATAAGCATCTCCCTCGAGTGGCAGCAGAATCTGCCAACCGCCTTTCTCAACTTGTAGGTAGTACTCTTTGATCCTGTGTGGCAGGAGGGAACACACTAGTCTCATCGAGACAGGGATAAGGGACTGCTACATCAGACTGATCGGTAGCTTTCTCAAAGGGAGAACGATCAGAGTGCGAGTTACTAGCGTACACTCGTCCTTAAGACGCCCTGAGGCAGGGTGCGTGCTGTCACCCGCCCTCTTTGATTTTGATGATTTTCCGCACTACACGAAATCAGCGAACAGCAGGCTCATGTCTATCAGGATATTCTGTATATGGAATGGAAGCCTCGCCCCCTTGCTTCACTCGAAACGAGGCTCTAAATCCCCACCTGCCTTACAAAACTTACATGAGGAATACTGATACAATAGTGTCCCTACTAAATATTATTGACCAAATATTTTTTGATCAATAATATAATGAAGTTTTTCGAAAACTCAAAAATTTTCTGTGAACAAGAGCTTCAAGGCAGTTTTTTAAACAGCAGCAAATTTTTCAATGAAAAGTGCTATTTAGGGAGAGGTTTTTCTTTAATATTCTTAATTTTTCTTTAATATTCTTAAAGTAATATTTCTCTTCTACCATTAGGAAACCGAAAACTTGAGAAAATATCAAAAAATTGTATTTTGAGTGGTGATAGATGGCAACTGGCAACGGGATGGGGCAGGATCGTAAAGCCAGTCCACACCAAGGAAATTAGAACACTTTACTGCAAGAAAGTCTGTGCCATTCTGTAGCACCACTAGTTGCTTTTGTACTCTAGCGCTGATGAAGGAATAAAAAAACAACAACCCATAAGCCTCCTCACATTGTACTTTCTCTCTACGGAGTCGAGAGAAAGTTTAAATGCTGCGCGAAAAAATGGAAAATTTCCACAGAGAAACTCTTATTACATCGTGAAGAAGTATATAAATCCAGTTGATAAATTTGGAAGAAAAAAATTCTATCACGTGGTGTAGCCAGAATTCATTTTTGTTGGTCCTTGCTATCGAAAAATCTAATGATAACAAAACGTCTGTCCGTCCGCTTGAGAAAACGCATTCGGTTAAACCGTTCGATCGATTTTCTCCAAAATTGATATTCTCCAATCGATCTGGCTGATATCGCGGCCCCTTAAATTTAAATTTGGGATGTATTTACAGGAAGCTCTTAAGACATTTTCAAATTTTAAAAAAATGGGTCCGTCGTTTTTTATTAAATTTAGTTGTCATGTGATAGAGTGAAGGACGTTCAAGAAAATGGCTCAGGTCCCATGTTCTCTGAAAACCCTAATTTTTCGAAAATTCCCAAAGTTCAAATTTTTTTCAGTCTTTCCATAACTAAAATATTAAAGATAGAGATATTTTTTCATAATGAAATATATTACTTAACGAAATATTTTAGAATAAGATCATGTACAAATTTTCATAAATCTGAGTACTTTTCGCGTAATTTTGCGTCAAAATACGGGCGAGAAAGTACGTGCTGTTTTTGCATCACTAGTTTTTTCTGTATATAGACTACATTATTTTAAACATCTGATGAGCTGCAATACTTTCTGCTTGCACAATTAGACCTCACTCGTTTCGTGTGACCACTAGGAAGGTTCCCGCCTTTTTGTCCTAATTGGTTTTCTGCAAAATAGAAGACAATGTTGACCAGATGATGAAAATTATGGCATTGGTTTGATATTGATGATGAAGTTAGCCTTGAGCTAAAACAATTTTTTCTGAAAAAAATTCACGACTTTTATCTTTATACCAAAACATTTAACTTTGGAGTGTTTACTTCACATTATAGTGCACAGAGAGTTTATTTATGAAAGCTGAAAAATTACGTTTTGGCCACAGAAACGGGCCTCAGAAACCATAGTGTTGTGCCCCGAAAATGCACACGAGCTATCACACAGAGTTTGATGCCTCCATTTAGCTCCGTCGGTTGCAAGAAATGAAGTCCGTATCCGTATCTGCAGTGAAGTATGAAGCTCTGTCACATGAAATAAAGTATTGCCTTCTGCGATGACAAAGTCATAGCATTGAACTCGAAGTCAAATCTCTAGTCTTATACCAAGTGCCAAGCCTGAAATGTCTACTGCTGTTTGCATCTCTATTATTAGGCCTGGATTTCATCCTGCTTCTCTACTGTAGCAAAATCCCTTCTCTTCACCTAATAACATCAACGTTACCCTCTCCTTGATTTGGTCACATGCCACTTCTGATTCGTCAATGAAATAGGTCAGTTACTCGAGTCCCGAGTTCATTTTCTACCTGTTGATTAAGCCTCTCTTTGGTCTCGTGATTCTGCGACGCACTTTGTTCACACAAAGCGCTTGTCTGTGGCCCATTGTGATGTCCTCAAGACACTTAATGTTTAATTGTCAAAAGAACTCATCCTTCCCCACATGTTTCTCTGTAACCGATTTCAGCAGTCCGTCCCACTTCGGACATGTAATTCGCAGTTGGTTCATCCCTGGGTTGAGCGCAAAGAGTCGTAAACGCTGTTGTGTGCGAGTTAGGCCTGGCAACCACGCTTATTATAATCTGCATTGCCGTTCACACCTTTTAGAAAGCTTTTTTGATTTCTCCCCGCAAGTGGTTCTGGCGTGTCGCTCACTTATTGGCAAGTCATGAAGCGCAGCTCTTTCGGTTATGTGGCAATAAGTTTGATTAAATTTTTCGTTTTTCCGGGCGCGTCTGCTTTGGTCATTAGTTCCGTTAGTGTAGTGCATGTTTTTTCTAGGGCGATGACGGTGATCTTCCCCTACTGGATGGCGAGATCCGGCGCCGACCCACCGTCGGCTAGTGGGGTTTCCCCCTAAACAGGACTCTCCCACCATCGGGGCACCGCCCAAGCCGGGACAAGCTCTAAGCTCCCAACCGGTCTCCCGAAATATGTGGTAGTGTAGTGTATGTTAGTTTAAGTGTGTGTGTAAGGGGAGAGGATATGGCAAGGAAGAGGAAGGAAAGATCGCGCGTGGTCCGTGGCCCGTTTGATAGGGCACTGCTCCGTCATTTGCCTGGTGTTAATCGGAGAAACCACGGAAAACTACCGATCAGAACAGCTGGCCGCTAGAATTCTCCTCCAGCCAGCGACTGAATTCGACCTAGCTGAAAAGCTAGTGTTGAAAATCCTTCCACCGTCAGGACTCGAACCTACGTTTTTTTAACGTTATAATTTTGACTTTTTTGTTCATGTTTCTTGGTCTTGATGTTTCTTCACTCACTCATACACACTTATATTTGTGTCCATTCGTACGTATTTACAACACAATCCTACATATCTGCGCACTTCTCATTGAACACTATTTACACTACACAATAGGCCGACGTTGTCAGAGCGAGACGGCTAGGACTGGGCACTGGCGACGGTCTCCAACAGCCCTGCGGAGCCCGCCACGTGGCTCACTCGTCCCTCGCGCGGCCTCCGCTGCTGTTCGCAGAGCTCTGCGAGAAGCTGCAGCGGCAGCGCGAGGCCCGTGAACGCGACGTGAGTTGGACCTGTGGGGGCGAAGTGAGTCCGTTGATCGACACAGGAGGTTTTGCGCAGGAGCCGCGGAGCTCGCGAGCTCAGCGCGCGTGTGAGCGCCATGCGCGTCGTCCGGATGATCCCCATAGGTTGTGATGTCTGGGTGGAGGAGAAGGAAGTTTAGAGCGCGTTGCTGTGCGTACCGCTCTGTTCTCGTCCTCGCCAAATCGGGCGTAAGGCCGAGAACGACACGACCTCAAAGTTGCGTCCGCAGGCGGCGCAGAGGAGACGCTTCGGGGGAGGCAGATGTTGGGAACTGAAGTGGGGACATAGGGAGGTTGTGCTTGCGAGTATTTTGTAACCAACGATCCTAGCGTGGTTGTACCAATGGAGGTCATGATGTAGACTTAGCCGAGATACGTCGGACTTGGGACACGTGGAGATGCGAGCCCGCCAACAACATCGTTTCCTCGGGGTATGTCCTTTGTCGGGTGAAGTTGACGGCCACGTATTTTGTAAGCTTTAATAAAGTGCAATAATTATAATTTTAAATGTATCTATTAATTTTATTAATTCCCCCTTTGCATTTTATATTTTGTAATGTCATTTGCTACTGGTCTTTATTTTAATATCCCTCTTGTATTTCATATTTTGTAATTTAATTTCTAATGATTATAATTTTAAATGTAAATATTATTTATATTAATCCCCGTATTATTTTGTATTTTTTTGGTATTTTATTTGGTTTGTATTTGTAGACAGATGATGGTGGTAAGGCCGTCGAAAGCCGGCTTTCTAAATAAACATAATAAGTTGACAGAGATGACTTCCTTTATTTCTTTATGTAATAACGTCAACAACACCGCATCAGAATTCTCACAATAAAGGTAACTTCTAATGTACTTATAGAAAATCAAATAAAAATAACAAACAATAAAACTGATGCTTGAAAAAAAATTGAATAAAGAATTATTCAGAGGTTTTGATACATTTTCTTGGAACAATTCGCAGCAATTACTTTAAAACCACATTTGAAGTAATTAGAAAACCTTGCTTGACACTTAGCTTTTCGCTTACCTTGATAGTCACAAAATATTATAAAAGTATTTTACACTCAAGAAAGGTACGTAAAGCTGCCCATACGAAAGTGCAGGATCGGGCAAGAACAACTCTACTCTTTGGAATATTATTTAACTTTATTACAGAACTTAAAGCACACAGCGCAATTCAATCGCATCAAATATCAGTAATTAGTTTAATTTCACATACAGTTACAGATTAATCACGTCTCTGAACACATGGGGTAGTATCAAGAAGCGCCAGACCTCCAAAATGTAATAGAATGTCCAAGAATGTATGGATTACGGTGCGAGGTACGTGTCTTTGATGCTATTGGCACC
The DNA here is from genome assembly GCA_011170035.1 of Teleogryllus occipitalis. Lineage (NCBI taxonomy): Eukaryota > Metazoa > Arthropoda > Insecta > Orthoptera > Gryllidae > Teleogryllus > Teleogryllus occipitalis. Next base: position 28,165 of record BLKR01006809.1, on the reverse strand, counting down.
AAAATTCGAGATTTTAAGGTCCTAGAACACTTCGTTTAGAAGTTATTTAACTAAATTGATTTAAACAATGCTGCCCGAGTATTGCGGATTACGTTTGACGTGAATATTTAAATTTTATTTTTAGAATACATAGTTCTTTTTTCAGCAAATTCTTCATATTTTAATGGCTAAGTGCAATTATTTTAGTAATTAACGAAACGAGTGCATAAAGAGGTGCACAATTGCATGAATGGTATGTTCAAGAAAATGAGTGACGATAGGAGTCCGATTTCTTATATACCATGAGTGCAATTATGCCCCTTTATACACATGTTGCGTTAATATGTTTTTGTTTCCCTTTACGAATAATTCAAATTTTAAAAATTCAAGGGCATCCTTTCCACTCGAGGTGTACATTTCACGACATAGTATTGCTTCTCAAAAATATATATTTTAATGGGTCTTGCATTGTTTTTGTTTCGACGAAATATTTGCAAATGGAAACTAAGGTAAAAAATGGTACTCAACAAATTACGGATAAAATATTAGAAGCTGACCAAGGCAAGGAAACCTTACTTCCCACGAAAGGGAAAGAGAGGTGTGAGAAAGAATGCATGTATAAACATTGGGGAAAAAACTAGTCAACTGTGACACAGTGTTGCTGTAGTGTTCTTTTCAGAACTGGTAAACACAACTGTCGTTTACTTTTTTTACATTCGTAATTCTAGGACGATATGTTTTCATGTATAACATTTAATTTATTCACTTTAAATATTTATGTGGTTCCGTGTCATCTTGCTTAACGTTTACTTCCCTTATTTAGTTTAATTAATTCTTTGTTTAAATGTAGTTGTGTACGTACGTCATATGTGATGAAGGTTTTTGTTCATTTTTCATGGATGACTGCAAATGCCTTGGTTATATTTTCTTAATTACACGATTTGTCTCCGTTTCTGAATTTTGATTAGTAGGTGTGTCGTTTTATTTGCACGTTTGAATTTTAATTGCACGCGTGCTATTACCATAGAAATGATCAACGATTTTTCGTGGAATTAATTAGCATATTTAGTTAACTAAACGAAAAAATATATAATTTCACGTCTCCATAAAATTATATAATAAATAATATGAACAATAAAATATGAGGTGAAGTAGCAGCATTTGGACTATCGTGTGATGTGCCAACTTAAAATTTTCTCCTTTGTTATCTAAGAAATATTTTATATAAACTCCGTTTAACATTAAAGAAACTATGCAATCTGATTCCTGCAATGTTTTGAATTTCTTCTTAGCACACTTCAAAATATTCTCATCTCCTTGCTCTTCCTGTTCATAGCTGTAGAGAGAAAACATATCCAGATTTCGCCATATTTTGCATGCCTGAAAGACAATAGAAAACAAAATACTGCAGAAAGCAGAAACATCAGCACACTATCTGCAACACTGTTATTCAATGATTAATAAATCGATCTGTTTAATACGCTTGCTTATATATATATATATATATATATATATATATATATATATATATATATATATATATATATATATACACACACAATCTTTTATTAACCTGCTCAAATTAGCATTTACAGTACTGTATATACTACGAGAATAGTGCTGCTAGTGTTTCTGGGAATGATTCAACTTGTCTAAGATATAAATTATCTTGTTGCAATTACTAATCACTCTAGGGAAGGTATTTCCCAGCTTTTACAAAGCAATATCATGTCTGGCACGCTGACTTGAAAATTTAAACGAATCACTGCTAACTAAAATACTGATAGAGGTAAAACACAAACCAAACCTAACAAGACAGTCTTCTGTCTTTACTGTACACAATCTTTTATTCTTTGCCAATTTTGTTTCTTTCATCTTTTTGTCGAAGAACATCAAAATGTGTAAGAGCCCTTTTTCATCATAGTTTGACTTAGTTTCTAACTGCTCTGTTATTGCCTCTCGCAATTTTTCTTGAGCCTTCTGTCTTCTCTCTTTTAGATTTACAAGTAGAACACCCTGATAATTTCGCGGGGATGGCACCTTTCTTGAGTCTCGTAAAGTATCCTGTAGTTCTTTTCGTGACTTTTCTTCGTAGCATAAGGACTTGCAGTGTCTTTCACTTTTATCAAAATGAAGTGCATCCACCTTCAAAGAAATAAGAGAAGTAGGATAAACAAGGTAAAACAATTACTTATCTTAAATGACTCAAGTTAGGTCTTTAAAATCAATCACACCAGAAAAAAATAAACAATATTGTGAGCGAAATATATGCCTACGCTTTCAACCAATTTAATTTTTAATTCATGTTCTCAAAAATATTAATTTCCCCTCTTGAACTGTCTTGTCCATGAATGTATATTGACTTAAATTAGCAGAGTTTAAAATTTGAGGGTTTAGCGATAACACAAATCGCGATAGGACAAATATTTTTTGAATAAGAATAATATGAATGTTTAGAATTTAGTAGATACATATGGCGTGGTACCATTCAAAGTGCATGAGAAATGTAAGTTATGTCATAAACCTTTGACAGAAACAATAATGTCAATACTTACCTTCGTGTGCTGCGTCGGAACAAAATCCAGCCGATGAATAGTATAGATCCAACTCTTCCAAAGGGTTTCTTGAAAATCAATGGTCATAGTTTCTTCTTCAATTATGTACACATCCCTTGCAGAAATGAGAAGAGAACGGTTGCACCACACGCATAAAGAACGATCTTGATCGGTATCAAGCAGCTATTTACATTTCTAGCTACTGTGAAAGCGAATGGTTAATTAACAATGTTGTAAATATACATCGTCAGTCGCTGCAAACCACACAGAAAGCACAAATATTCGTATAAGATGAGGGAATCTGTCTTCTAAGCGTGACGTCACAAACAAAGATGGCCCTTGATCTCCAAATTTCAAGTTTAACACCCTTTTATAGGGCATTAAACTTGGAATTTTGAGACCAAGGGCTTCGTTTAACTATACAGATTTTAACAATGTGGTCGAGTATTGCGGGTTGTATTTGACGTGAATATTTCGATGCGTTTTGTTTCAAAATACCCTTCATATTTTTAAAGTCAAAGTGAATTTGTACATTTCTTCACGTCTCCGTGAAATTATCTTTCTTTAGAGACCTCATTTAAAAATACTGGTTGTGTAAGAGAGCCGCGAAAAGTATAAATAAGGTATATAAGCAAAAGGCATCTATATTGCTGAATTAATATAGGAGACGATACATTTTTAAAAAAGCAATCGAGGCTTCAGTTATAGTGAAGCTGTTAACCAGGCAATGGCAGAAGTGGGCGGCCGACGTCGACAGCTGGGGCTGTAAGTAGCGGACGGCGATGAGTCTATCACCATCCCTCCACCCTTTCCGTTCAATCTGAGTGCAGATGCGCCTACAGAAAGGTGAAAATTGTGAGCGGACTAACGTTTACCTCGAAATATCATTGAATTATAGAAGTGAATTAGGGGTAATTAAAAAGTAAATTTTCAACTAAGTAACAAGTAAAGGTGTTACATGTGACAAGTAGAAAAAAAAATTTCAAGTCCAGTTACTTATGCGCTACACGCTTTCCGGATGTCAATTTATGTAATTAAATTTAATTAATATTAGAATAAATTATCATGTTGCTACAAATTTGAATACCTTTTGTTGTACTTCGTGCTCCCATCCTCCTAAAGTAATTGAGTGGAGTGGGGAAGGTGATACTTTTCAACAGTATTTTTCAGGTGTTATTTTTCAACAGGTGATATTTTTCAACAGTACAAAAAAGTGATGGACGAGGCATATGTTATATGTGCAGAAAAATGACGATTGCTTCATTTTTCGGTACAGATTTGATTTATTTGGACTACCGCACTTCTGGAGTCATTTTCGGATCTTTATCAAGCGATTTATTCTTTTTTTATCAGTATTGAGAGCGTGGTAATGAGTGGAACTGTAATGTGAAGTGTTTATGTACAGAGAAATAGAATCAAGCTCACTGTGATCTAATGTCTCGTTCAATGCTCAGTCCTAAAATAACCTAAAGTAACTTCTTACCATAAGTGTAATGTTCAACTGTGTGATCTTCAGCACTTTTGGCGGCTTTCGAAGCAAATATTTTCATCACGATGACGTACAGAAAGGAAATGACTGTGTAAAACGCTGGATCTCGTGCATCCAGTTTCGATACCGAAACAACGCCGTGTAGAAACGAACGTTCCTTTTCCTTGCTTATTCTGTTCAGAACAATAATAAAAAAGTGACCCTGTAAAACGGTCTCAAGACGAGAAACATCACAATATCAGGTTACATGATCAATTTATATTTATATTGAAATATATACGTACAAAAGATAACCTGCAGTATGATAGTATGTCGCTATTCCATTCTAATTAACACTTTTTGTTCATTGCTGGGGCCCATCCGACATGTGGTAATATTTTACCCAAAGCAATGTTCAGCGGCAGATTTGGCAGTCGTTTGATAGCAGCAAGTTCGTAAATTCGAGCGCTGAGTGCTGGAAAGGCGCGTGGCCGTGTCTCCTGCGACCTTTTGTCGCGTTGCGCTGTGTTCGCACGGGCGCGGCCCAATGCAGCTGAAGTCAGTTTGCGTAAAAGCTTCTACTTGATGGCGCTTCATTTACATCGCTTGTGAGTTCCTTGAAACGAAGGGTCGCGCGCGGGCGCAGTCTCGGGCGATGGCGCCAGGGATGGGGGCAGGGGAGGGGGAGGGAGCGATTGCACCCAAAGCGGAAGCTCCGCTGAGTTGACCTCAGAGCCAAAACTGCCGCTGACTCGGCAGCGACTCAGCCCGGGGCGCCTAAAACACACAAGTAGTCACCGGCTGTGGAGGATTTTCGACAACAGCTAGATAGCTACTCAGCTGCTGCTCGGAGGAAAATTCTAGCGATCGGCTACTCTGCTCAGTAGTTTTCTATGGTTCCTCCCATCAACAGAAGGTGGACACTGGGGCGGTTCCTTAAAACACGAACAATGGACCACGCACGATTTTTTCTTTCTCTTATTTCTTCCCTTTTCTCCACTTACATTAACACGTACTCACTTACTCCCACACATGTAAGAAGACTAGTTGAAACCTGAGAGCTCATCGCTTCAGGCGGTGCCTCGCTGGTGGAGTTATCTGGTACGGGGACTACCCCGCAACATGTAGGTCGGCTCCGGATCTAGTAGAGTTATCTGGAATGGAGAATCCCCCGCAAGCCGACGTTTAGGTTGGCTCCGAATCTCCCCCATTCAGCGCTATAAACGCATCAACTTCACTCACGGGATCAATGACCGTAGTAGTTGACGTATCCTTTAGCAATCAACCAGTCACCGCGGAGACGCTCTGCGCACCCTCGAAGGTAGCAGGTTGATAGGACACGCTGCAAGGCATCTATGGGACTCTCATTTAAATCGCATAGTGTCAACCAGGGGGCGTCACTCAATCATTATTGCCCTGTTGCAGTACCACTCGTTTCTCCTACTTCAATAGAAGAAACACCATTTGAAGCTACAACTCTTCTGTCCCCTTCTGTTTGAATAACCCTTTACTTATCCAACTTATCCAAAAATTTAAATGTCCATAAAACCGACGTTATTCTGTTGAATAAACATCTACTAACTCCACCCACATTCACTCTTTATTTGCATGAAATTATTTTTCATTTTATTCCCCTTATTGTACGAGTCTGCTGACTCAAATGGCCCCAAAGACCGTGGGTCATACTAACTTCACGTAAATCACACGCCATTCTAAGTGGTTTAGGGACTTTTCATTACACTTTAAGTTGAGTAAGAGTCCTATTCGGTAGGAGTCAACTATGAATGAAAACCCTCGCGTGTTGACCCATACACGCTGTAGTAAAACGTCTTTAGTTGGGGTTGGCATCATTTGCATTAGTTTTATTTTCTACCAACATACACGAAACTGAACCTTGCGAGGGTGCGAGAGGCTTGCAGAGGGAAGTTCATGCAGGCTCTTTGAGTACGTTTTGTACCAGGTGAAGGGTATTACAAAAGAAAAGAAAATTTGGTGTGAATTTGATAATAAAATAAAGTGAATTGATATGTGCAGCTCTACTATTCACTACCGGCTTGAAAACTGGCCAAGACAATATTGGAATGATAAACAGTGATACTTTTTAGATGTTGGCGAAGAATCAATTGATTCCAAGTATTCATGATCTAGAACCTTCTGTCCAAATTATGTATAAAGCATCTTATATCTAAAGAGAATCTGCTACTAAAATGAAAAAAATATCATAGAATTGTAACTACTAACTAATTTTAAAGTGAAGCAAGACAGAAAGGGAAGTTGAATTGTTAAAAGAATGTTATCATTTCCAATATTATTTCAGTAGTATACATACGTTTTGCGGCTCTTATACGCAACAAATCTTTATAAATGAAGTATTTAAAGAAATGACATTTTAACGGAGACGTGACGACTTGCACTTTGACTTTAAAAATCTGAACGATTTGTTTTAAAAAACGCATCTAAATATTCATGTCAAATTGAACCCGCCACACTGGGTAGAATTTTTGAATTTATGTCGTTAAAACACTCCTAAACGAAGCGTTTTAGAGCCTTAAAAACTAAACTTTTTAAGGTCAAGGCCTCAAAGAAATATTTCGCACGCCGTCGTCTACAGGATGAGATCTTCTTCATCATTCTATTACATTTTCGCTGGCTCGATGCTTCTGGATTCTACACAACCTGTTCAGCGCCTGAAGAATCAGCAACTATATATGAATTAAACTAATTACTTGATATTATGGGTGACTGAATTACATACGGGTGTACCTCTCTGCTCGGAAATAAGACGGAGGATAACAGGGTTTGAAGAAAAAAGATATATTACAGGCTAAATATGGAAATGAAAAAATATGGAAGAGACTGGGATTTAACATTAACAAGTACGGTAATTAGATATAATTGATAATTGAATGTTGTAATAATATCTATAGTAAAGTTAATAACGACAACTATAATAATAATATTTGTCAATGATAATTATTTCAATCAGTGTATGACAAGAGAGATAATTTACTGCTTTAGCAATATTTTATTATGCAATAAATCTTATGTAGATATACACTGTTTTGAATATACAATTGCTGATTACATACATTCATACTTTCTTTCTTTAATGGAATTATTTTTAGTATTTTAAATGTGAGGTAGTAATTACTACCTAAAAACCTATATTTTATTATATATGACTATATGGAATACTATTGAACATTACATTATACATAATGAAAGAAGAATTTAACCTCGTTCTAAAAAGATATTTACACAGAAAAATCCAATTTTTCCAAAGAACCAATTTTTCTCAAAAACTATGGAAAAGGTTTTGCCTAAATTCTCCACAATGGAAAAGAATTCCTCACCGCTATTCTAAAATCTTGATTTTGGTCAAGATATTTGTGGCTATAAATGAAAATAATGCTGAAAATTGTGATTTTAAATCACAAATAGCGTAGAAAGTAGTACATATTGCCTAAAACGAAAAGTAAACCATCGTGTCAATTAGAAAAAATTTCTAAATATTTGTTTTTATAACATTTTCTCGAAATGTAAATATTATCCGAAATGTGATTTTTCTGCACTCGCTGTCCTGGAGAATTCGCCAGTGGTTTAGAGATAAAACGGTTACCATGACAAGATTGCTATTAAGCAATGTATTTGTTTTGATACAATCTGAACACGACAGTTATCAGTGGAACGTTTGAAAGAATATTGCGAATACGTGTGTGTGCGGGGGGGGGGGTCAGTCATAATACATATTCGTGTTCTGTGTCATCGTAGTGTATTACTTACGTAGTGATTTTTTTATGTGCATCGGTTGGAATCGTTTATTACTGAAATCACATGCTGTTTGTGGTTGCGAAAATTATACCCATTACTCCTGTGTATCATATATCAATTTAAATGGCCTAAAGTGAATCTGCTATAAGATACATAAGTAAGTAGTTGCTTAAAGTAATTGAAATTTCACAGTGAATGATGAAGCTATATTTTTCGTTCATTTTTGAATCGTTTGTACAGTTAGACTATTGTTATTACATATTGCTTTCCCTGATTCAAAGTGCTTGAAGTAATACTTAAAGTAAAGGCGAATATAATTTTTTTTCAAAACCTGCTCAAAATTTTCTTTTATTAGTGCTTCAAATAACTTCAAAAGAAATTTTTCGAAAACGCAATAGATTCGTGTGAAAAAGAGCTTCAAATTTTGCATTAACGCTTAACGCCATTTTCTTTAAAAAAGCTCCAAATTTTTCAATGAAAATTGATATTTAGGACGAGATTTTAGCCTTCTTTATTATTTTTAAAATAATATTTCTGTTCTTCTTCTTCTTCTTCTTCTTCTTCTTCTTCTTCTAAGGCTCTACGACCTTCAAGTGAACGTCTTGGCCTGCTCAACTTAGTTGAGCGTTTCGCAGTTTAACTTTTTTGAAGGATAATGGGGAGCTGGCCCAACACCCAACCCTCCTCCTTTACCCGGGCTTGGGACCGGCAACGGCGGCTGCTGAGGTACTCGATCCCCTCAGTGCTTACCGCAGGCGGAGTTAATATTTGTTCTACTATTGGGAAACCGAAAGGTTGAGAAATTTCCAAAAAATATACATTGGGCGTGGATATATGACCGCAGGCAAGGAGGGGCAACGCTGTACAGTACCCGTTCACACCAAGGAAAATAGAAAACTTTACTTAAAAGTCTGTGCCATTCTATAGCACCTCTAGTTATAAATAGTGTTTTCACTCTTCATCCTGAGTGAGCAATGTTAAGATGAAATGTATTATTGTAGGAGCAGTGCAGTAACGAAAGGCAGACAAATAAAATTCAAGAAATACTCTGATATACATTTTTTAAAATTTCCCTTTTATTCTTTCTACATCCTTATCTATAATACCTAACGTTTTCGAAGTTGGACTTACCGAATATCCGCCATATTGAAAATTTTAAGGACCAAAGAAGCCCTATACTATCTCGCCTTACATTGTAAGAAGAGAAAGGATCGTAAATGTGGGCCGGAAACTGCGGTTTGCAACAGAAAACCTTGCAACGAAAAAGTACATAAATCTTGTTCCTGTGTATAGTACATTACTTCCTCTAACACTTTTGTAGTCCGAATTCATGATTTGTGGGTCCTTGCTACCGAAAAATTAATTGGCGGCAAAATTTACGTCAGTCGTCTGTCTGCCTGTTTGTGGTCGACGCTAGTGCCAATATCATTCAGCAGATTTTCTTCAAAAGTATATATTCTTCAATCGGTTAAAGGAATTTTGAGGCGTCTCAGGTTGAAGAGGTTGTTTTAATTTGAGGGGTTCTTTACATGAAACCTCAACATTTTCAAAATTTCCTCAAAAATGGCTCTAAACTTTTGGGTTAAACTTTGCCCTTGGATATGATACAGGACGCATAAAACAATGTCTCAGGTCTCGTTTTCGATGAAATCCCTGAACATTCCAAAATTGCAACAATTAAAATATTTTTCAGCATCTTCCTATAAATACAAATTTCTGCCATGGATATTTTGAAAGCAATTACTGTTTGAAGTTACTGTAAAATATAAATAACTTTTCCTCTAAGACTGCCCGTTTTTCTTCAATCTGTCCTGCGCTGATCTCATTTTTGAAAACTGCAGAAGTTATAATTAATGGGAGAAAGTATTTTTTGTTGTAGCAGCAGAAATTTAATACAAGGATCGACCTATACTATGATGTTAAATTTAGAAAATACTGAATAATAATGTAATATTTTTTCTAAAAAGTTTCTCTTCGTGGTTATTCGATTCATTAGCAACTCGAGGTTTTTTGAATGTAAGCTAAGATTTTTTTTCACATAAATCTACACGTTTGAAATTTTGTTTCTTTTTAAGAAATAGATCTTTAAACAAAGTTTTGCTCGCAATTTCAATAGTTTAACACGTAGTTAAGAACATACAAATTTAATTACCAGCAACAAGAAAATTATTTATTAAGAAAAATATTATTTTAAGAAAATATTGAATTCAGTAATTCATCAGTTGGTTAATACTATCTGCTTTCTCGATCTTACCCACCCAAATTTATAGCATAGCAAACTCCTCATTTGAACCATGACCCGAAAAACAATAAGTAGCGGTCTTTTGATTGCACCTGACGTATTATGAGTGTCATAAGGAGTGTCTGGCTCTTGGAAGATCTTCTTGAGTAAGAAGGGCGGAAGGCGAGGCTGGGAGCTCTTCGTTGCTCGCAGGAAAACGACGCATGTGCATTGCAGCTCTCCCCCCCCTCCCCCGCGCAACGCCACGGAGAGAATGTGCACACACGCTCCTTTATTAGCATTCGGTGCAAAGGAGAAAAGTCCCTGTTTAGAAAGCTAATTGTCCGCCGTGAGGGCTTCATTTTCGCGTTGCATAGACATCCAAGCACGGCGATTGTGTGATTCTGTCGTTTGTGTGAATATTTCGTAATGTCTTCGCGTTTTTCGTAGTATTTACAAAATAGTTTTACTGAAAGAAAGTACCTACTATTTTAGCTGGTCTTTAAGTCACGTTTTTTATATAACATACTTTCTTCTCAATAAAATATCATATTTTCTTTTGACCACGTTTAATCTCTTCATGAAAATTCGTGAAAAAAACGAGTGTAAATTATATGTCATAATGGAACATAGTGTGAAATACTTAAACCTTATGATACTTATTTACTTTTGTTGCCCCACGCTGGGCAAGTCATTTGTGAAATACCCACTACTGATGTATAATAAATTATACTAATAATTATTTCTTACTTTCTTAATTTTTGAACTATCATGAAATGATAGTTCTGATTCTATTTCTATTTTTGCTTATGGGTTTCGACATACAGCATGCTACATTCTTACCTGTCGTATGTGGACATTCACTCCTATACAGAATTACGATTCCTGGAAGTTCTGTTGATTGAAACTGGTTATCTTGATTGATGGTAAATATCGGCCTTTTTTCAAAATAACATTAATTAGACATTTGTTACACTTTATAAATGTTCTCATAAACTATCTGATCTTATTTTCTGCATACAATAATTGTTATCCCGTACGGTCAAGAATTCAAGAAGTCAAGAATCCCGTACGGTGAAGTTCGTGGTTCCTATGATCTTCGCGCGCAACCTTGATTTCTCGAATGAATTCCAAATCTTCTGTCTTGATACTGTTCAATAGATGTAATCTTACATAATGTCAAAATTAGTTTGTAAAATGTCCCCGGAGTATTATAAGTTATTTGGCGGACTCATTAAAAACAAAAACTGTAAATGAGTTATTTCGCGATCACGGCTTTCCCTTGCTATGCCTTAGGTGTGCACCTACTCGCGACTGGCTATGTTTAACGCAAATTATTGAATACCATCCCCGTCTACGAATCTATCCCATGTTTCGCTTCGAATACAAAGTCTCTTTAGATATAATTTATAATTTACAACACATATTATCATGACATCTTTAAATTATTAATCTATACACTTCTTCACTATTCAAGCACATCGAAAAAATTTACGTGAAATATACTTGCCTATAATTAAAAATAATACCCCCAATCTTAGCTGATAATACTTGTGCCGTTTGGTCAAAAAGCGTCCGCTCCGGCCGGTGTCGTAAGAGAGACTAAATATTACTATATTTCTACAAAACTATGGCTTTGACTGCCTCCTCCCAAAGAATATATCTTCTCCCTACATTCTCTGCACACTGCCACGGGGCTCTGCTTCCTTCCTACAAATGAAGAACGTCATGCTTGCAACCATGGAACTTCCTGTTTAAAGGTAGCCCCGACAACGTGTATTCTTTGACTTTTCTATAAACATTCTAAATGCATTCATTTACGTGGTATTTATAATGTATTGATGCCCTTAGTTCAGTTCAAATAAAATCGGGGGTTTCTGGCTTATCACAATAGTAAACATCTATATTAAAGTTCACTTTAAATAATATTTTAACATAATACAGAAACGTTTTCTCGTCAAAACGTAAATCAATAACGTGAATAAGGAAGAGAAAGGAATGCATTTGTGCTTTAAATGCAGATGTGCAGACAGCTACAAAATGTAATCTGTTTAGGCGTTGTCTTAAAAGAATGGCGATTAGCATTATAATTTTGACAAATAAGACTTCTAAGAGTGATATGAGTTGTATTCTTCTGATGTAACATAGCGGAAAAGAAAGTTATTTTCAGTTCTCTCTTCCTTAACTTGGCATACTAATGAAAGGAGAGTCGACAATGGACTCCATCGTAGTTTCTTCCCTCTATTTTTGTTTAGATACAAAGTTACAGTTTCATAGTTTTATTATTAAAGCCTTTCTTACCCTAAGTGATTTCTGCACTTATCGGATGTTTCCAAAAAAATTCAAGACTTGCTTTTATTGGATGAAACATGGATATGGTATATGAATGGTAATTTTTTATAGTATATTTCTGAAACAATAGTGTTTCAGTTTTTTGTATACCGTTTGTATCATTATTTGATTGGTTGTATTTGTAGCATTACTTGTAATACTAGTTTTGGGCAAGTGGAACCATATCTATCTTCCTAAATTCCAAATATATGTATATTGAAATTCTCTTTGAGACAATAAACTCATTTTAATGTGGCAGTGTCATGCCTTTTTCACAATCTCCATCAGCATTGTGAAAGTGTATGTTTAATTCGTGTAAATAAGTATATTAATCTTGTGTTGTTTCACGGCCAATTTGAAATAATTTGCTATGCATTAGTAATGGAAACTGGAGTATAATACCATCATCCTTATTTGTTTTACTTAACCTTTCGATGCAGGGAGCTCGGATTTTGCGTCTTTCCACTTAGTGGGCTTCAGTGGCCCGGTATCTATAAAACACTAATTAGGGGCCGGGATGAAGAAGTAATGAATGAAATGATTTTTATTATTAAATAAACTTGTATTTTAAACTTTTAAAGAATATTAAAGCATTATAAAGAATTTTACTTATTTCATTTGCAACTATTACAGCACAGAATCATGTTTCTTGAATGTTCTTGGCGAACATAGTTTTTACACTTGAAACGCTGTGATTTTGTTTTTGTGTTTTTTGAAACCTCATAAATAACACCTGAAAAGAAAGTAACGACGTCAATAGACAAAATTTATGACACTTTTACAATAGTATTAACACTGGAGATTATTTATAGGACTTTCAAACTTGTGTTTTTCTGTATCCCGAAACCTTTAAGAGCATTTAGGATTTTTTCAGGTTTTTAGGGTTTCTCCCTCAAGTTTTCATGTTAGCATGAGATAATTCTTGTGCCAATTCCATACAACCCTTTTCCCCCGAACATTAGTCTTGTAACGTTTCTGTGAAGGTTATGTATGCATTTAAAGTAGCAACGTCAATCTTATAAAATAATCTCAATGGCCTTTGACGAGTATGCCTTCATAATGTGTATTTGTGAATTCCATGAACCATGAGTTAACCATCTCTTTCTCGGTCTTCCCACACTTCTTTTGTCATATGGATTATATTCCATTGATTGTTTTTGAATCCTTTCTGGTGGCATACGAACATGCTCTCTCCATTTTTCTTTATGGTAGATCGCCATTTCAGTTATTGATTGCATCCCTAGTTCATTCCAGATTGCTTCATTTCAAATTTTGTCTTCTCTGGGGCAGCCTTTAAACGAACTAAAGTTGAACTCGTGGCTCATTGCTAAGTCGCTAGCCTTTCACCACAGAGATCCGGGTTTAATTCCCGTCGAATCTCATGTGAAATTTGTTCCAACAAAACGAGTTTGGCTGCTTCACAAGGGCTAGTCCAACCCTTGTGAAGTGTCCTAATCCCTGTACCTATCCTTATTCCTTCCCAATTCTGGCCGCTGGGTAGTGACGCAGGAGCGCGTGGTAGGAGGCGCGTACGCGGAGATGCTACTGTAACGTCACCACATGGCGGCCAGGGCTTCGAACGTCTTTAGAAAGTGTCGGGCGAGCAGAGGGGAGGGCATCCGGTCGGCTAGCACAAAGACTGTTAGTAGCTTTTGTCAACTGAAAAGGGAGCCATTAACACTCCGGGACGCAAGTCGGCCGGGCAGAGGGTCCTGACCCCCCGCGGCGGTCAGGAGAGGCTGGCTGGCCATATGGTCCCAGAGCCACCCGCATGTGCAGAGAAGCTAGGGAGTGGGGGGACAAGACCGCCAGAAGCTAGCTGGCTGGAAAGAGGAGTTCGTTGAGAGATCGCCTCGCGTGCGGACGCAACTGCGGCCCGTTGGCAGTAGTGAATTCCTTGGACACTGCGAGTGCGTAGCACCGGGTGTCAGGACACCGGCGCGGTAAAGCGTCTGGGTGGAGGATGCACTAGCCGGGAGATGGGAGTAGTGTGCGTGGAGTCGCGGAGGTAGATTGCGAACGTATCCCCAGAGCTGTAAATACTGTATAATATTCTGTAAATAAATATTGTAACTAGAGCTCGTGTCGATGTAGTCATTTCGCTACCACGACGCCACACTACCTGGCGGTCTTCTTGACAACTGACTGCGACGAGACGCGACAGACATAATATTATCGGAGGATTACTCCAAAAAAGCGCTGTTATTAATGGAGGATTACTCCGTAAAGCGCAAAGCTCTCAACCCCCCCCCCCCCAAGGGTCTTGGACACGCGTTGCGTCAAAGTAGTCGCAACAAATTTTAAAAAAACAAAAACTAAGAAATTTCATTTCTGAGGCTTTTAGCTGTTTAAGATCTTTGTTCCTGAGAGTCCAGGATTCTGCTCCATATAGTAAAGTGGGGTGTGCCATGACCTTGTTAACTTTTAATTGCGTTTCTTTTCGGGTTCTGGTTTTAAAGTTCTTCTGATTGTGCCACATACTTGTTGATATATATTAATAATTTTTCTTAATACCTGGGTCTTCTTCATAAGATATGTCACAGCCGAAAGACTGGAAATGAGACACCTGTTCTATTGGTTTGTCATTTACGATTTTTGTACGTATTGCATAAATATCTGAAAAGGCCATTGTTAAGGATATCTTCAGGTTATAGTTTAGAGTTAGTTCGTTGAGCCTTTGTAGTGCCATTTGCAATTTATCCTCGCTGTCTTTATGTTTACTTGATCATCGGTGAAAAGCAAGGTGTCAAACATCTTGTTGGTTTGATTTTAATTCCTGGTGGTGTTCGGCCTCTTCTCCATTCTGAAATCATTTCATCTATATGGATGATAAATAAAGTTGGTGACATACTACATCTTTGTTTCACTCTTTGATTTGTCTGTATTTCAGGTGTCAATACTTTACCAGCATCAATTATAATTCTAGTGTTACTATACAGACATTTGAAACCTGGATCAAATGGTGAGAGAATCCTCTTTTTTAATATATAACATAGCTTATCTCTTTGGATGCAATCAAATGCTTTCTCAAAGTCCACAAAGGGTAGGTGTGTTTCTAAATTAAATTCTCTCCACTTTTGTGTTATTTATTTTAAAGTAAAAATATCGTCTGTTCATTATTTTCTTGATTGTGGAAACCTGCATGTTCTTCTATTAAAATTGTATCAGAGATATTTCAAATCCTTTCGTTGACTATTTTACTGTAAAGCTTGTAGGCTGAATTCAGAATACTGATGCCTCTGTAGTTCAATGTATATTCACTTTCGTCTTTCTCAATTATCAAAATGATCTTTGCTATTTTCCATTCGTATGGTATTTCATAATTTTCCCAGCACATTTTGAAAAGACGAAGCATTTTTAATTCTAAAAGCATATTTTATCATTTCAGAATTTATTCCATCCAAACCTGGAGATTTTTGATTTTTCATTTTTTTAATGCAGTCTTTAGTTCCTTCGATTCAATATAATCTACCCCTATCGATTGCACCTTTTCAATAATTTCCTCAATTTATGGATTGTATCACAGTTCTTTGTAGTGTTTTTTCCAGTCCGGTGTTGGTATTATTAATTTCACAGTATCTCTCTCTTCTCTGTTTAGATTTTTCATTAGTTTGAATGCTATTTCTTGCCTCCCATGGACACCATGTTCCACTCTGTTTACGAACATATCCCATGATGTTCTATGTACTGTTCTTACTGTTGATTTTGCTTAATTCCTGATTTTGTAATATTTATTAATATAATATATATATATATATATATATATATATATATATATATATAATATTTATTAATATTCTTTAACTTCTATTAATTTATTTTGTAAATATTCATTGTAAGCTTTCTCTTTATCCTCAATGGCTTTTTGTATCTCTTTGTTTCAAATTTTCAAACATCATCTTTTATTTATTTATTTTGTGTTTTAGTAGTACTTCCTTAGCTAAATGATTGATGGCATTTTTAATATTCATCCACTCTTCGTTTATTATTTGGCTAGTGGGTATTTGTTTGAGAAGTTGTCAATCTGTACTCATATAAATACCTTATACATTCTTGTTGTAGCAATTGTATCTCGAATCTTTTATCTAATTTACTTTCCTCTTTTTTTATTCTTTGTTTTCTCCATCTGACCAGAGCTGAAATTTTGATTTTATAAAGTGGTCTGGATATTTTTACCTCTGAATGCTTGTGTATCAATAACTCTTGAGGCCAATTTTTTTAATTATTATGTAATCAATTAATGAACGATATTCTCGTGAATTTACTAATGTTCTTCATTTTAAAGAAAGTATTTGTTACTTTTATTTTATTAAAAACTACGAATTCTCTAAGTTTATTCCATTCTGATTTACTGTATCTTCTGCATTAATTCCTATTAAATTGGGAATGGGTACTTTTCCAATTCGAACATTTCAATCTCCTGCTAAGATTATACGGTCATTAGTTGATTTATTAAAATGCTTCTGGAGTTGATCATAAAATATTTTGTTACCCCTTTTTTCCCTTCTTCAGGTGCTTAAGTGCCGATAATTGTCAAGTGTCCTCTATCGAATTTCAATCTTTTAGTTACAGCCTTTCATTTACTAATCTATATTCCCTAACTTTATTCTTCCACTTTCTATCTATGAGGACAACTACTCCACAACATACTCTTTTTGTTTGAGCAAATCTACTGTAAAACATGATATAGTCTTCAAGTTCTTCAGTGCCTTGGAGGCTTTTTTTTTTGGTTTCAATGATCACAGCTATATTGACATTATATTCTTTGAGGATTTTATTTAGTTCGGTCTCAGTTAATCTTAGTCCTTAAATATTCCATGTGGCCACATGTAGTATATTGGTTAATAGTTTCTTCTTATCCTTAACCTTGCCTGATCGTTACTGAAATTTACACTTTACACAATTATAAACCACATTACAATCCACAACCTTCGTACTACGAACGTGAAGTGTGTTCTCTCGTTCTTTATTGGATAGCAAACTCGCAAGGTTTAGGACGTTTAAATGGTTCCTACGTGTTTCACAAGCCACTAAAGATATCAGGATTTGCTTTATAAAAGAACTTGTGAGTCATCCATTTTCCTTTGAAGCTAACCATTAAACTTCTCACGGTGCAGAAACAATCCCCAAAGAATCAGATGTCCTCGATAGTGACAACGGCACAGCTCCCCACCCTGGACCATACTCGAACCAATTCGAATCTGAACCAGCTACAGCAGGGTATGGCAAGGGTATAACTATATTGAAGATTTTCTCTTCTTGCTGTCCCTTCTGCGAGGACACAGAATCCTTTTCTGTGGGGAAACAGAAGTAGTTCTTGAAGAGCTGGTTCATTATTCACTGTATGAGAGAATCCATAACTGTTCAAGTAAAATATTACTAACACGTGTTAATGAGTAGTCCTGGATGTAAGTGAAGTGACTATGTATGGCGAGGTCTTTGGTGTGCTGGCGTTTGTGTTCCTATTATATTTGTAATTCCATAGGACGCACTCTCTATTAAAAATTTTTGTTTCACTCTCCCTCATTTGAGAATACCTGTCTTCCTTCCTCTAAATAAAACCCACGTTTTTTACTACAAGCTTTAAAGAAGTCCGAAAACCATGAAAATTTAATATTTCCTCACTCGTAATCTCCGTAAATTATATATGTACTATTTATTATTATATATTATTTACTATTTATTATATATTATTCTTATTTATTATTATATGTTAAGTTAAGATATTCTGCCATCAAGTCACTAGACTTAATTGCAGAATTAATAATAAAACTTAATCTGAATTTAAACAGATCTCATTCACAAATACCAAAGGCGAAAACACCAAAGTTTAATTCTGCAACGTTGCCCCAAGGACCTCACTTCTAGGGGTAGACCTCAAAGAGATTATTCCCACCGCAGATTAAAAACTGTTAACACAGGGTTATTACATTGATTCACCGTATTTTAAAAATGTATATTTCGGGAAATAATACACGTAATATATTGAGAGATATAGGTACATCGATAGAACGGCAAACTATCCAACTTTGTGTCATATCATGCCAGTTTCATTGCGATTCACCAGAGCAGCAAAACGTCCGTCCGTCCGACCGTCCGTCTCTGACCACTACTAGCGCTTAAACCATTCATACGATCTTTTTCAAACTGAAAAATTCTCGGTCGATCTGGCTCTAGTTAAAGATTTGAAATTTTGAAAAACGTTTTTTAAAATTTGGGGGTTCTTTACACAAAGCCGCACGAACACTTTCAAAATTTACTCGAAAATTTACTCCACATTTTTTCTTTACGTTTCTTGTAAGAATAGAGTAAAATACACTTATAAAGGTGGCATATGTCATATGTTTTTTCGGCGACTTCCTACAACTATAAAATTGCAGAATTTTTTTCTTCAAATGAAATGTTCTGTGCATAAATAGTTCTTTCATTAAAGGTCATGAAGGTTTTTTTGATAATTTTAGTAGTTTTCGTGCATGTAAACTTTGCAATTTTAAAAAATAACAAAAACAAGATTTTCTCAAAAACAACTCTCAATTTTTTATTTAAATTTCTGGTATGGTTAGTGCCATATGTACCCTATACGATGTCAAAACGTAATTGACGAATCATAATAATAAAAGTAAATGAAAGTATCAATATTGAACGTAATTGCCAGTATTTATAATTATTTTGAAGACGAAAAATATATATAAGTTTAAACTACGTGTAGAATAAAACTTATTTTTTTATGTAAATCAATTAATCATAACATTGAAACATGAGAACAATACTGATCCATCAACATGTACATAATTGGTACACACTAAATTGACAATCTTCTGAACAAAACCATATTAGCTTCATTATTTGATCTGAAGTGCTATATATTAAGGATCTTGAAATGTGAATAACAGAAACCAATTCATGCGTTGGGAGCAATTGCAATGCAAAATAATAGCATAGATTATTCTCAATATGTAAGTGATCATTGCTTAATTACATACTACTGCACTAATCTTCTGCACATAATGAAGAAAAAAATCAACTGGATGAAACCAAAACATACAAACATTTTACATTTTACCAAATTGAACATGAGAACTGTGTAAATAGTCAAACTGTGAGTGCTATTGAAAAGCAACCCTACTACGTAGAGAATTATTTACATTTGCATCCCTCCTTGCAGTATTATTTTCAATAGTGCGAGTGAGTACTTCAGCAAGTCGCACTTCTCTTAATAGCCGTTTCAAAACGTTTATAGACTGCCCATCTATTCGCAGTTGTATAATCTGTTTTGACAACTTGACACTCGCATTGTTTCAAGAAATTCAATGTTTACAAATTTCTGTAAAAGAAGAGGTTGTTTAGAATATATACGATATCTATATATAATACATTGTAGATTACTGTATATTCTGTACTATATATTATTGTACATTGCACTGTCTCAACCTACCTCAATTTCTGTACAAATTCAAACGCCAATGTTTTAAAGCCACTTTGTACATACCACGGATTAAGGATAATGCATGTACCTTGTCATCTTTACCACTTTAGTTACCGATTTCTTCCAAATATTCCACCAATGTTCAGAACTAACAAATCACCACCGTTCATACAGGTACATTACATAACCTTATTCAGTCCAATGAATCTCGTCCAATGAATCTCGTAATAATTCTGGACATTGATGAAACCAGTAGTAGATCTCAGACGTCATCCTCTGGTGGCGCACAGCTAAACTATTGACATTGATGCGCTCTTGAATCTGTGATGTAAAGCTATGCCAAAAATGTTGAGAAAAGTAATTATTTTGTAAATATATTACGGTTTATGGTTGTAAATCATAGCCTATAGTACTCCAGACCTTTAAAGGAAGTTAGCACAAAAGTTTCATCGGCATTGGTTCAGTAGATTCAGAGATTACCGCGTTGGAAGACAACGCACTTCTGTCTTTATATATTAGTATAGATATAGATTATCCGTTCATCCTAAGAAAAAAAACAGATGTGAACAAACTGAAGAAATCTTTGCTCCACACTACGCTTGTGATGGGACAACTAGAGCATAACCTTCGATGACGCGAGCAGTATACTCGGCCAATTTAAATGGAATAAGAATTGTCGCAAATTTCATGCTCATGCAACTACTGTACTTACGATTAGTCTGTTTCAGGAAGTGGTTCGCTCCCCTCTAGGGTTGATGCCGATGATTCTGTTACGAAAGACGAACCACTAGTAATTACAAGATCTTAAAAACTGAAGTCGCTTAAAGAATCCATCTGCCACATATCTGATTCTTCTTTCACAACATGCGTCCCTGCACACTCCCAATTTTCAGGGGTCACTCATTAATGCATTTTTTGTAAGTTTGTGCAATTGTGTGATGACTTAATCTAATTAACTTAATCTAGTTTGAAAATGTACGTAACTAACCTTAATACAGGAAGAGGAAACAAATAGCACCTCAGTAGAATTATTGAATATTTGCAAATATCTAGAGGAAAGAATGGAGTGGGAATCTGTTCTTAATTCTGGTTTTGTATCTGGGATCTTTCCGAGTCTGTAGTGAGTTGATGTCTTTATGAAGGGTAAATTTGTGTAAAAGTTGTTTGAGAGGTATGCTATTTAGTGAGAAATTTCATTTATATTTAGATCGTGATGTAGTTGTTTATTACTAATAAACCATGCAGCTCTTGTTATTAATCTTAAATATTTGTTTTGAAATATTTGCATTTTGATGAGATTTGTTTTGGCGACATTGGTCCAGATCGGACATACGTATTATAGTGTTGGGTGATTTGTATAGCGTTAGTGCATTTGACGGAGATGGTTGTATGAGTTTAGTAGAGGTCTTAATTGGATTAATTTGGTTTTTACCCGTTTCGCTTTTATCTCAACGTGTTGTTTCCAATTAAGTTCAGTAACTAAATTTAATTCAAGATCTTTTATTGTTTTCGTGATTGGGATTCAGTTTAAAGCACTACTATTTATGAGTAGCGGGGATGGATATGCAAAGTTTTTAAATGAGATTTTTGGTGCTGATTTTGAGGGATTGAATTTAATTTTCCAGTTATTTTCCCAATTTATTTGATTAAGATGCTGTTGGAGCTGAAATTGGTGAGTTTTTAATGAAGTGCCGGAGATATATAATGCAGTGTCATCATCGAATTGGGCTGTATTTATTTTATGGGAAGTAGGAATGTCTGCAGTGTATAGATTAAATAGGGTTGGAGATAGCGTCGAACCTTGGGGGACCCCAACTGCAATTTGTCTGGGGTTAGAACTGTGACTTACTGTTACTGAGAAAGTTCTGTTAGCTATGAATTTTTTGATGACTTGAATTAAATATTTTGGCGTACCAATTTGGACTAGTTTGAAATAAAGGGCTGAGTGCCATATTCTGTAAAATGCCTCTGACACATCTAGAAATACAGTGGTGGCGTGATATCTCTTTTGGAGAGCAGAGTGAATGTGTTCAGTTAGTCTCAGTAGCTGGTGCATCGTTGAGTAAAGGGAAATGAAACCGAACTGATGAGGTGGAATTGAGTTTGTTTTATTTATGTGTTTGTTTAGTCTCACGAGAATTAATTTTTCCAAACTTTTTGACATGATGGGCAAAAGACTGATTGGTCTGTCATTTTCTGTACGTGATTGATTTTTATTTGGGTTTGTTACTGGATGCATTAGTGAATGTTTCCATGATTGGGGATAATACCCTGTTCTTAGTATGGAGTTGTACATATTCATTAAAAATTCTATGACATTGTTCGGTAATCTTTTGAGGATAGTAGTATTATTTCGGTCATGTCCTGGAGATTTTTTCTTAGGTTTTTGTGTGTTTATTTATTTAATTTCATCAGGAGAAATGAATTTAATTCTGTGAGGAACGTGTATAGAGGAGATTTTGAAAATTTTAAAATTTCATCATGTTTGGCATTTTTTATGGAGTCATTGGGTTTGAATGTGGCAAAATGGACTGCTAGAATTTCGGCTTTCTCCATAGGTGAATATTTTCTTCCATTAACGGTTCAAAATGGGTGAATGATGTTCGTTTTCTTTAATTTTTTTGTTTTCTTTTTGTGAATTGTCACATAGAATTGCTTTTAGTGTTTAGTCATTAAACCTTCAATAAATTGATTGTATTTTTCTTGGTTGTGTTTACTAATTGCCTTCTTGCACATACTATTTAGATTATTTAGTTCCTTTTTTAGTTCTGGGATAACTTAGAGTGTTCCAAAGCCTTCTAGTTTTATTTTTAACTTTATTAATTCAGTTATACTGGGAGGTAATGTTTTTTAGTTTCTTTGTGATTTCTTATAATGTTGTATTTTGAGCGTCATTGACTGTTTTTATTATTCTATTATTTAGTTAACTGATTGCTTGATTATTTTCAATAGAAGAATTAAGGATTTGAAATTTTGGTATTGATTTTTCAACAGAGTTTTTAAAGTAATTCCAGTTTGTATTGTAAGTGTTCATCGTGGGAGGAGAGGATGGAGGTTTTGTTAGTTCAGATGTTAGAACAACTGGGATATGGCCCGATTCTAATTCATGGTGAGTTGTAGAGTAAAATGGGTCTCTCAAATGTGTTACTGCTATATATAACATGTCTGGATTTTTGTTGGAATCATATGGGAAATGGGCTCGTTCTGTGGGCGTTAGTATGTTAAGCTGCATAAAGCTTTTTATTCTGTTTAAGTATTCACCAGCCGGATTTGTAGTCCCATGCAGAATGCTTTGAATTCAGATCTCCTGCTATGATAAATGGATTTGGCAATTCAAGTAATTTATTGATAGCGGTAGTATTGATTTTTATGTTGGGCGGTTTATACATATTGACTATAGTTAATGTTTGATAACTGTTTTATGGTACATTTAACCCGATTTTTTTCTATACCTGGAGTGTGTGGTAAGGTTATTTGGTGGTATTCAATGCTATACTTAATCAAAATTAATACACCTCCAAAATTTTCGTTTCTGTCAGCTCTGATGGTTTGGTGAATGAAATGGAATTCTGGAATGGTGAATGTTTTGCTTGAGCTTAAATGTGTCTCGGTGATGTATGCAATATGTATTTTTTTTGCCTGTAAAACATGTTCTAATTCGGATTTTTGTTTACGATGCCATTCGCCTCATCAATGCCTCTTCGAGTAATTGTCAAACTTCTTTGAGATTAAATGTTGTATTGTTACGTGCCACACACCCCTCTTCTTGACTCCATATCAGTATGATAGGGTTTAGTGTGTAATGGTAAGATGGCAATCGCAAAATTTAATACCCTCATTCTGTCGCTAGTTCATCAGTGACGTACTTCTCAAAAGCTGCTGATTTCTTTTCCGTGATTTTGAGAAGTTCCGTCTTCACAAAACTTGGGTCTAACTCTTTCATCCCTTCCCTTCAGTTCATCCCTTTCTGACAATTACTCAATGACATCTGCTTTACGTAAGAATTTGTTAGGACGGCGTACCAGTTTTACTTTGTGATAAGGAGCGTTGTCTAACATTACACTGTTTTTTTTCAAATAAAGATAAATATTCACGAAACAGTCTTTAAATGTTTCAATGTTTCGCTAGCCATTTCATCAGTATAATCCAGGCTTTTCGAGATTCATACATAAGTTGGCCTCTTTCAACAAACTTTATTTCGCTACCAATACACGTAACAATCAATCTCCTCCCTTTCCTGTGAGATGTTTCAGTCCAGTTGATAAACCTGCTAAGAAAGCTTGATTTTTGTCTCTTACTGTTAAATCAGTCCACACTTTGCTTGTTGTATGTCCTTCTGAAACCCAAATTTATCCAGGTTAAAATATTCTTCTTTTGCTCACGGTAATGTCGAATGTTTCTCAGATAATTGCGTCTCCACGAAATGATGTCATCCCTGTCTGGAATAAGATTTCTTCTCCCTCTTCTTTACAAAACCGAATGTTGTCAATAATGTGTTTAATTTGGTTCGCGTACAATTCGAAAGTTCTTGATCACTTTCTTTTAACAAGCTGCAACAATTATGCAAGCGTTGGTGGTTCGTTTCTCAAGAAAAAAGTATGCAGTTTAGATCGACTATAAATTTGCCGTATGCCTAAATCACAGCTTTCTTCGGCTTTCTTTTCTTCTCTGGAGTTTTTAGTCGCCTACTTGACGGTGCGCTCTTTCCTGAGTTTCAATATACTGGAAATTCCAGTGAACTCTACTGCAAGTTCAGCGATTTACTTCACCTGGAACGACGGACTCCTATGCAATAACAAATTCAAAACGTTCAGAACGAAGCGCTATTTGTCACTTCCAAGATATTTTGCACTCTTGTGTTTAATTATTGAAGGGCCAGCCACACTCTCAAACATTCTAAAACGACCTAAATAGCAGGGCACCGTAGGCCGATCAGCGGCGCGGCACCGCAGTCCCACGAGCCGCGTCCCATGCGCCTGACCCTTGTCAGTCAGAACGCTCGTGGGCTGAACCGCCAAAGGCTCAGATATTTATGAGCTAAAAATGTTAGAAATATGCAATCATTTATGACATAAAAATATGAAAATATAAAATTTTTATATTTTCATATTTAAAAAAAATTCTGGTTACGTTTTCGATACCTTCAAAAGCTTGCCTCTATTTGAATAACTATTATTGGAAAATATACTTTCAAAAATCTAGCACATTCACAATTCACCCCTTGTCCTTTGACGCCTCATGAAGACAATTTTACTTGTTAAAGTTTTTAAATAAATTTTATAGAAGCGGTTAACTTTGGTAAAAAAAAAAGACAAAACTAAAGTAACACTTCCTTCGCATTTGGTGCTTTCTACGCTTTCTTTTTCTCCTTCTATATAGCTTACCCGTCTAATTCACATACATATACTATATTTACAGGAAAGGCAAAAAGCAATTATATACAACACTAGTAAGAAATTAGAAAACAATTAGAAGTTTGAAAAATCTCTTTGAGACGACTGCAAGCAAGTATGCGAAAATGAAATCAAGTAGATAAAAAATATGTTAAAAATACGAAAATGTATGGAAAAATATTATCATAATATGAACAATTAACGGAAAATTACCGAAAGGTTAAACAAGCCAAAATTGTAGTGTATATGATAGGTGAAAATTGCATAATATTAGTTATTGTATATAAAATCATGCTTATCTTATATTTCCGTGGAAATAACACAAAGGAAAAATATATAGCATGTTATACACATCGGGGCCCTACTCATAACCTTATTGTGCAGGTAAACGTACTATGCAGTTCGCAAAGATCTTCTTCTTCTTCAAAATCGTTGCAATACTTTTGACGGAAGGTTAATTTATCGAAAGATGCATTATAAATTAGTTCTTATACAGAGAACTATTAACTTTAGCATTACAAATCCCGACAACAGCAGATTACATACTGCAAACCAATGAGAATCATCCAAACACACATGTATTTGTTAACACCAGTTTCTTTCTTAGCGTGAATGCATAATAGGTTTAACTAGAGTCCATCTGTAATACCTGGCTATCCGCAGGTCTTTTTGCACAAGTGCTGCTATTCTTTTAACGCTTCGCTGCCTCTTGAATTTTTCACTTTTACATGGGTATATGATGTATTTAATTTGAAAAACTATATATTGCGTTGTTTATTGACACAGAAAAATGAATATTCATATAATTGGGCTTCTGATGTTATATACTACAATCCAGAATTATTTATTTCGAGAAATAAACAATCAAGTCCATAAATATTGAAATATTAATGTTAAAGTTCGTTTTAAGCACTTCTATGCTTTCTTTAAATTATTTTTTTAGACGATTTACATTCATATTTTATTCCAAATATTATCTGGTAGCGACATTTAATATTACGAATAAAAGTCTTTTTTAACACGAGCGTATTTGGTTATGAAGGTTTCCAGTGAAATGAGGGTGAGGCGTTGCATTAAGTAAAACGAGGGAAAACATGAATGAAGAACCGCTTTGATATGTGAACAGTTATGTTAGCACATCGCACGCGGTCCCGTGGAAAGGCAAACCGCTGGGCCTCCTTCGCTTAAACATCCCCGGCAAGAAAGCGCGTGTCCTCGCAAAGGCCGCGAGCGACGCGGCAGCACGCAGCGCGTGCCCTCTGGCCCCACCCCCGCCCCCTCCCTCCCCTGCCCCGCCCCGTCCACGCCCCACGTGGGCCGCGAGCCCCGCTCGTAACTCCGAGCGGCGCCTGGCGTCGCGACGCGTCGCGTCGCCAATTCACTTAGAGAAGCGTTGAATGAAATGTCAGGCGCCCGATCCGATGACACGGCCCCCGAAAACAGGACCTGCAACTCTCCGCGCGGCGCGGCGCGGCGCGGCGCGGCGCGACGCGACGGGGCGCCTCCGAACCAGGATGTGGCGGCGACGCTCCCCGCGTGCGGCGAAGCAGAGTCAGTCCCACTAGATTTATTTTAACGAATTTTTTTTAATTATCGCATGCGATTCACCACGGAACATTCTCTACCACACAGTCGGGAGCTTGTCCCGCCTGGCGGAGAAAAGCCTGCTAGGACACGCGGTCTGCGCCGGATCACACCCACTTGCCGGGGGAGATCACCATCGCCTCGCTCGTACAATATGCCTGCACTTACGAGACTTAATAACCACAGATGCTTACCTAATATACACAGTTTTACTTCATTACCATAGATAGATGTTGACGTGTCTATCAAACATCAATTAATCCATTTTACTTTCAGGACTTGTTTCTTAAGAAGATAAAATATTGTAATAGTGCACCAGAATTGGAGATTAAAAAAAGCTCTTGTTGTCGTGCTCTGATAACAAAGAAATTGATAAATACTGTTTCTAAATATAGTGAATTACTTCCTCTAACACGTTATTTAGTCAGAATTCATGTTTTGTGGGACCTTGATAGGTAGTACCGTCAAATCGTTTGACGGCAAAATGTCATTCTTTCTATTTGTCCGTAAGTGGTCAACGATAGCATCTTATCGTAAGTAGCATTTTCACAAAATTAAAATTCTCCAATCCATCTTTTGTGAAAACAAGTTCAAAATTCCACGTTTTCAGAAATAGCAAACGCCATTGACTCAAAAATTGATCCAAGTTTTCTCTTCAAACTTTTGCAACGCTTAAAGCTAATTGAACTCTTTACGATGACAAAAGTCATTTTTCTGCATTCTTTTTTATTTAAAAAATTACCCATATGTTATTTTTTAAATATCTCGCAGGTCGTTAACATGAAAATTTCCACCAATTTATAAAAGACATTGCATTTGTGAGCGATAGTACTTCAAATTACTTGATATGAAGTTTTTCGAAAACTCAAAAATTTTCTGGAAAAAAGAGCTTCACATTTACAGTAACGCTTCAAAGCCATTTTCTTAAAAATGGCTTCAATTTTTTCAAGGAAAATTGACATTTATGACGAGATTTTACTCTTCTTTAATATTCCTAAATTAATATTTCGGTTCTACTATTAGAAAGCCAAAAAATTGATAAATTAAAAATATATATATTTTGGGCGGCGATAAATGGCAGCTGGCAAGAGTATGTGATAAGTCCGAATAGTAGAAACCAAAGAAAAT
Organism: Teleogryllus occipitalis; assembly: GCA_011170035.1. Classification (NCBI taxonomy): domain Eukaryota; kingdom Metazoa; phylum Arthropoda; class Insecta; order Orthoptera; family Gryllidae; genus Teleogryllus; species Teleogryllus occipitalis. The sequence continues at coordinate 309 of BLKR01006809.1, read as the reverse complement.
TGAAAATTTACACGAGGAAGTCTGTTCCATTCTGTAGCACCACTAGTTACTTTTTTGCTGCGGCTTACGCAGTAGAGAGAGTTAGGTAATGCTGCGAAGAAAACGGCGAATTTTCGGCAGATATACTCTTAATACAGGACCCTGGTAAAGAAAAAGCGGATAAATCCAGTTGCTAAATTTAGAAAAAACTAGTGAAGCTAAAACAACGTACTCTCTTGCCTTTAGTAATAGTTGTGTATTACTATTTATACTACAATTTCTCTCCGAATTAACATATCTCAGACATCATTTTTTGTAAAACACATTACG
>BLKR01006808.1:0-49712 GCA_011170035.1 Teleogryllus occipitalis | reverse complement strand
TCATAGTTTTCGGTCTCTCGTTATATCGATCTGTGCGTACTATGTTCTTTCTTGTTGCTCAATTGTCTATACGTTTTAATTAATTCTTCAGGATTAAAAAAATATTGTGTTGTTTTTCATTGATATCTGCCGTATCTCGAGTTATTACGCCGAGTTTCCTGCCAATAAAGTTGACAGCCCTGCACTGCCGTGACGTAGAGAGACCCCCGCCTCCCTCCGCATCCCCCGCTGTGGAGCATCAAGAAAAAGTGCACGATTAGAGCATACATGCATTCAGTAGTTCCTAGTCGCGCAATCTTCCTGAGCGTCCACCGCCTTGCGAGGCACGTGCGCGGGCGCCAGGACCACCAAAGGGGGGGGGGGCGTGACTCACGACGAAGCAGGGGCGGGCCGGGGGGCACGCGCGGGGGGCGGGGCGGGGGCGAGGTCGCGCGCCGGGCGTGCGGCTGCGGCCTTCCGTGCGTGCCTCCGCCCGCGGGGCGTGGGCGATGTCGCGCGCGGTGCCAGTGGGTTGGCGTGTGGATTGTGGCATCTCGCTGGAATGCCGCGCCGCGCCACGCGGGCGCGAATAAATTAGCGGTGGGACGACGGTGGGTGGGTTCTTCACTGTGTTAAGAACGCCGCGGCAATACAATGAACGGACAAAATTAAATGAATCGACCTAAAACCAAGTTGATTGATTATGAGTGATTCCGGGCGTGTCAACTAGTGAGGTAAATAATCCTGTAAGTGTAGTGCACGTTTTCCTCGAGAGGGGGCGTTGAAGTTCCTGTTCTATGGCGAGATCCGGCGCCAACCTACGTCGGCTTGCGAGGATTTTCCTCATTCAGGTATCTCCCACCAGCAGGGCACCGCCCCAGCCGGGACAAGCTTTATGTTCCCGACTGGTCTCCCGGAATATGTGGTGATGTAGTGCATGTTAGAGTAAGAGTGTGTGTAAAGGGAGAGGATAGGACGAAGAGGAAGGAAAGATCGCCCGCGGTCCGTGACCCGTTGGCAGGGTACTGCTCCGGCATTCCGCCTAGTGTTGATCGGAGAAACCACGGGAAACTACAGATCAAAGCAGCCGGCCGCTAGAATTCTCCTCCACACAGAGACTGGAATCGACCTGTCTCGCTAGTGTCGAAAATCTTGTCACTGTGGACACCAAGTCAATTGTGGTGGGAGAGTTAGGTAGCAAAATTTGATATAATAATACAAGAAACACACAATAATATAACAATCTCATGCTAGGATGCCATAATATCCCAGGAAGAAATTGCAAGAAATAAAGAAGAGAATCAAAAAAGCAAGCGACTGCAAGTGACAGTTCGAATGTACTTTATTATCTGAAAACGCAACTGTTAGTAATAAACCAAAAATATTTACAAATTCATTGTTGGAACTATAGCTATTCTTGGAGCAATACATAAATTAATTGTTTGTTTTTTTAGTTTCCTGGAAAACGATGAAGCTGATGAGTCGACGAATAGGAAATACGAAAATGGCAATGGATTATTAAACAACAAACAAATAATACACAATCGAATACACATGAATAACCCATGAAATAATAAATGCCAAGGAGATTATTTCTAAGAACATTTCTTCAATAAAATACTACTTGCCATAAAATGCATTAACATAAATTTAATTTTTAAAGTTACTTATAATAATAATAATAATAATAATAATAATAATAATAATAATAATAATGATTATTATTCATTTCCCTCAATATTGTCTTTTTCACAACAGACTGTTATTCTAACGTTCGAATGACCAAATGTAGGTTGGAAGACTGCCTTGAAGCACAAATAAAATTTCTAAATGTGACCGACATCCAAACGTGTTGACATGTGAATTCTGGGATATAGGTGGAACGCTCAACCAAAGAAGTCAGGGCCGAAAAAGAAAAATGTGACAGTTGAATAGAAAAGCTAAAGATTTTGGCGCTCGAAATGTTTTCTGGCATCGTAACAGAATGCTGGGATAGAGGGGGTGATTGTGGCGAGGTTAGAGGTGGGGATGTACCAATTGAAGACGGTGCCGGTCAGTCGGCACAAATTTTAGATCTCTGAAGGATTAGCAGCGAAGGACACACAGGCGTTGGAGAGGGCGGAGGCTACACCAGTGGAAACGATGACTGCGGCAAAGGAAACAGATCACAGAGGGAACAATATTAATATTAATATTATTAACTACCTGTATTAATTAATATTAGTAACTACCTGTATTAATTAATATTAGTAACTACCTGTATTAATTAATATTAGTAACTACCTGTCGATTAAATACTGGATTCTTGCTTCTACGATATGTAGAATTACGTACATTCAACTCCCTGAAAAATTGTATTGCAATTGAACAGGTAGAAAATAAATATTTCAAAAAAAATTTAAAAAGCACCGACTCCTCGTAAACAACATTGTTTATAAAGCGAATGTATTTTGTTTCGAATAGAATTCTTATGTAACGTAAAACTAGTGTTTAATTACTTCTATAGAGATAGCTCTGACTCCCAGTTAACCTCTGATCGATGACGTTCTGTGTTCGGAAATTGATGAATAGAGTACTGTAATTAATTTTTATTTTACAATTTTCTATTTTTTCTTACATATTTTGGAAAAAATAAATATATTCATTTATGTAGTACATGTTTTGCTTTCTTTATTAAAATAAATTCAGTTCCCTAATAATTGCAATAATGGATAACTACTATATCATGTGCAAATGCTTTGGAGGGAGGCCTGACCAAAAATGAGTCATAGATTTGAGAGTGAGTTACAAATATACATGTAACATCATTATCCGTGCACGTCTGCTAGAATTCAGTGGGAAATATAGTTATTCAAATTATCGTTCTCCATGTAGTCGCGGCCGGAGTACTATTCCTTCACGAAGAATACGATGAGGGATAAGAGCCCAAATTTATATCAGATTTACCCTTGAAAATAAATCGGAAGAGAGGAATGGGCATTCACAGAACAAATGAAAGCCAGAAAGGCTGCCCATTGTTAAAATTCTAAGTAGTAGTTGAAAATATTATAAATAACGATAACTAAATGTAGGAGAATATTTGAAACAACATTAATATTGCCCAATTTGCATTGGAATATGAGGAACTTGTAAAAATAATTACAGGTGATAAATAAATTAATAAATATATAAACGAAACCATGAAAAGTTAAAAAATCACTAAACGAAGAAGTTGGGTTATTATCAAAGTTTATTATAAATTAAGAGACGTTTGCACAGATTCTATAAATCACGCATTTCAGAAAACAATTTTTAAATACTGTATATTTTTGTCCCAACCAATAAATTGATTTATATAGAATCGATTCTTTTGTTTAATTATATTCGTGGATCTTTCCTTAACTTACAGATCTTTCCGTAAGTTAAGGACAATACTGCCGCAGGAATAAGAAATAAACTACATGCGATTGAAAGTAACCAGAATATTCTTACGAATTGCTATTACTATAGTAAATAGGTTCCTAGAACCGTAGCAAACAAGTAGGTGAAATTGACAGATACATAATTAGATATCATTGTTCTATTAGGCCCAGAAGACACCAATATTACTCCCAGGTAAAACTTCTCAAAATAATCCATTAAGGTTAACACACATCTTTACGACGATGAGACAGCTCTTAAATATCATCGTGTGTGTGTGTGTGTGTGTGTGTGTGTTATTCGTGCATTTATTTATTTATTTTTATTTATTTATTTATTTATTTAGTCAAAAACAGTATGTGACGTATGGGGGAGGAAATCATCTGCGCACGCTTTCTTGAGTTTCAGAATCCCTTCCCAACAATTTAACTATTAATAGTTGAAAGATTAATAATAATAATAATAATAATAATAATAATAATAATAATAATAATAATAATAATCTCGTTCATTGCGCGGCAGGTCAGTAGATGCGCTGCTACCACATTCGAAGACCTGCACTCAACGCATGATAAGGCAATGCAATATCACCCAATTCTTTTCGTAGCTCCACGAGATACTATCGCGAATTTCTTCTAAGAAGAACTTCAAATTTCACATGTGACCATTGCTCACTTTGATCTGTCTAGAAGCACAAACTTTGACATACTAACTTTCACAGGTGCTCTCATCTAGACATCAACGCACGCACACACGATTAGCTGATGAAATTTTGTTGTAATATGTTGACGAAGATGACCTCTTTTATTTCTTCTCATAAGAACGACAACACCACCACATCAGAACTCCCACTATTGATGAAATTTTGTACAGTGTTAGATACAGTTGCCTACCAATATACTGAACTTGCAACGTTTTCATTATTTTATACTTCTATTATAATATAGTTGTGATTACTTTTGTGATCTCTGTGTTACAGTGACGAATTCGATACCTCTGAATCAATATTTTATTACTACGACATTATTATATCAATACTTTTTGTTATCAAAATCTCCACTTCCTTCCAAATGTCACATTCAGTTGTTGTTTTTCGAGAAAAATAAAAAATTGCACAAGATTTATGGCATGCAGCAAATTGAATTTCTAATCGTAATATTTGAAGCATGATTTTCTTGTTCCGTGCTTTTCACAAGACTAGTTTGCGGATTTTACTGCAGTAGAATAAAAGGGTGTGAAAAATATCCATAATTATTGTTTCTGAGTTTCTCTTGCAACTAGAAATTTCTAATCTGAGAAATGAAAGTTCTGTTTCTCCTTGGGACATTTTTTCATTAATCTGCTCATTACAGCCTTGCACCTCGTATACAATGTGTCCAGAGATTTAGTGTTAAGGGAGAAACAAAGCAGAGCAGAACACCAACGGAGAAGAAATGTGGACATATTAACACTGGAAACCTGAGAGCATCTTCATACAAGTAAACGTGAGAAATCCTGAAACAAATTACTGTTTCCGCTCCCTCAGGAGCTAATAACGGTGTGAAATAATTTGTTTCCCAGATTTCACTCAGCCATGGATCTTCTCATGGTTGTAAAATGTGTTTGTGTTCAGGAATACACAGTGATGTGGATAATTCCTCTGAGATCGATACAAAGCTGGTTTCACAATGTTATATTTGTTTGAATACAAACGTAATTGGGTTGCACAGATTTGAGAAAATGAACATTTTGTTATTTTCGTAAGTAGTTCAAAAGTATAAAAACGTTCTCTAAAATTGCAAACAAGGCAAATTATTCTAGGATTGCAACTATTTTTTACATATTTTGTTATGTTCTAGAAATAGGGCTATTCATTTATAAAAATAAGTTGTTAATAAAAGTTATTTGCTATCTTATACAACATTTAAATCAATTGTTATTCAAACAGATATAATTTGTGTTGTTCTCAATTCAATTGTTAATGAAACAGTTATACTGACTCTCAAGTCAGAGAAGTATATTGTACTTAGTAGCATGGATTATGCCTATGTAAAAAATTAATTATTGTGCGTTTCATAGGCGTGAAAAGGCTTCTTGGTCGTAGGAATTTTGTTTCCGAATTCAAAACTGTTCCTTTGGTATGAGAATCACGTTGACAACATTTCCATGTAGATAACGGAGTGCAAAAATCTTCGTTTGGAAACCCTCTTTCTGTAATCTGTAATCTCATCTTTTACTCAGGACTTAAGAATACGTTTTTATCTAACGCAGCTTCCTCGGGCTTGGATACGTCCTGTCATCTTTTCCGCCACAACAACACACTAGCATGCAGGCGTGGAAAAACAGCCGCGAAACGTTTAAATTATTATTCTTGTGAGTATTTCCAGGAAAGAAGGAATTAAACAACTGCAATTAGGATTTCCTATGAGTCGACAATCTCTGGGAATATTAAGACGAACAATTATCATTAACAATAAACTTAAGAGATATTTTTTACGATATTTCCACCATATCCTTATTCTGTTGAGGACAACAAAATATTTTATATATTTTCGTTCGTTTCTTTGAAAAAGCCTTTCCCTTCAGAAGGTACTTACGTACTAACATTCACTCGTGTAGACAAGTGATATGTATTTCTAGACTGATTTGCAGATTTCGGAATTTTACGAAGTTAAAATTAAGAGTTCCTTAATAAAAAAGAATTTCCTTTCAATAGTTTATTCTTAATCACACAATTATTCGAAAAAAGAAACATGAATATGACAGGAATGGTAGGGTAGAGCATATTACAACTCAATTCGGATATTTCCTCTGGAGAAAAGACAGAAACATTTTTTTTCCTTATGGAGAAAATGGTCGATTCGCGCCCTGAGACATTTCCCCCATGCGCACGATGTGCCAACACTCCCTATGAAGAATTGCGCGGCTTTGGCTATAAGATTGATTCGTGATCCCGGGCACGAGTTATGGTCATAAGACCGCAAGTGTAGTGTATGTCGCATCTTGGGGGATATGGCGCGTTGCTCCCTTACTAGAACGTTATATCCGGTGCCGACCTACATGTCAGCTTGCGGGATTTCTCATCTCCTAGTATCGGGAGCGGTAGCTCAGTGCATCAACTGATGTCACTGCAGCGCGTCTGACCGGGAGGTCCCAGGTTCCCACTCCCCACGGCGGCAGGATTTTCGACACTAGCTTTTCAGCTAGGTCCAATTCAGTCGCTGTCTGGAGGAGAATTCTAGCGGACGGCTGCTCTGATCGGTAGTTTTCCGTGGTTTCTCCCATCAACACCAGGCGAATTCAGGAGCAGTACCCTAACAAACGGGCCACGGACCGCGCGCAATCTGTCCTTCTTCTTCCTTGTCTTATCCTCTCCCCTTACACACACACTTACACTAACATGCACTACACTACCACATATTTCGGGAGACCGGTCGGGAGTTAAGAGCTTGTCCCGGTTGGGACGGTGCCCCGCTGGTGGGAGAGTCTTGGTTAGGGGGAAACCCCGCTAGCCGGCGATAGGTCGGCGCCGGAAGAAGCGATGATTTAGGCACGTAAAGGCGGTAACAAAATTATTAAATTAGACACTATTAGGCATGAAAAGGGACGTTTCGGGCACTTAAAATAGGTTACAAAATTATTAAACTAGGTATTAAAAACATTAGACATGAAAAGTAATGATTCTATTATCTAAAACGATAACAAAAAGATTAAATTAAAGTTTTTACTTTTTAGGAAAGTCAAATATATTTACATATTTTATGAGTGACAAGTACATTGTTTTATTCACTTGCCTTCTTTCGCACTTTTTATTCTCAACCTGTCAACGGCGCAAAGGCACCGAGAATGGCTGCAATTGCCTAAGAAGTGCTGATCGGAGACGAGCGTTAAACATCCTCTTTACGTTAACTTGCAGAGCTCCTTATTTTCGGTGTTTTGGGTGAGAGATTTTGGTGCCTAATCGATTGCGTATTCGATCGGGAATATTCACATTTAGGGGAAGTATTTGCGTTTTGGAATAACAAATTTAAAAAAATGAGTAATTAAAATATGATAATTCTTCAAAATTACCTGTTTTAGATAGTTTTAAGAAAAGAAATATTAAAAATAGCCTTCAAGCACCCTTTTAGGTCCTTGTAGATGCTTTAAGTAGATCTGTTTTTTAATGATCCTGCAACCACAACCTCGTAAAGGAACTAAATTGTCCTAAACTCCTAGGTCTCGTCATGAGACGCAGAGAGATGGTGGCGAGCGACGGTGGCGCTTAGTCATGTGGCGGCGGGGTCGCGTGATTGCTGTCATTCGCCATCTCCGGGCGGCGTCCCCTCGAGGGCGGCCGAGGGGGACTGGACGTCCTCGCGTGTCCTCACTGAGGCCTTCTACGTCGCAGCGGGGCACGCTGACATTCGTCATTCGAAGCACCGCGTAGTATTCTTTCCTCATTCGATGATTCGATTGATTGATTAGCCGTGCGCGTCAGCGGCTAAGGTCGTTGGTCCTGTAAGTGTAGTGAACGTTTTATTGTGGGAAGTGGCGGTGATCTTCCATCGCTGAATGGCTAGATCCGGTGCTGACCTACATGTCGGCTAGCGGGAGATTCCCCAACCAGGTATCTTCCACCAGCGCGGCACCGCCTCAGCCGCGTCAAGGTCTAAACTCGCGACTGGTCTCCAAGCCTGCGTGTTAGTGTACTGTATGTAAGTAATGCGTGAGATTAGGACAAGGAAGGAAAGATCGCGCACAGTTCTTGGCCCGTTTGTTAGGTTACTGGCCCGGAATTCGCCTGGTGTTGATCGGTGAAACCATGGAACACTTCCAATCAGAGCAGCCGGCCACTAGAAGTCTGCTCCAGACCGCGGCTGACTTCGAACCAGCTATTTAAGCAAGTGTCGAAAATTCTGCCTGCTATACTCGAATCCTAGGACTTCCCTGACAGATACAAAGTAGTGACATCAATTGATGCCTTGAGCCACTTTAGTCGATTTCATGAATCAGCAGAATAGTTTGCACACACCGTGGTTGTCGAAAAAGTATCAACATTTGCAATGATGATTGATGTCAGTATGTGCTTCAAAATAAAGGAAGCTATGTTAAGCGACGCTTGATATATATTTGATACACAAACATTAATATTAATGCCAAATATATAAATATTACATTTTATATGGTTAAATTTCACTTCATTTTATCATTTGCTTTCCTTTACAACTCATTTGTCCTGTATGGACAGTTAAATGGTAGAATGGCATGTTTTGGCATGGACATCGCGTTGATGTGATATTCAATGTAATGTAAAGTTAAAATATCTAGATTAAGATTTCCCTTCTTTCTTAGTTACGTCTTCTTCCTTCCTTCCTTTGTTCTTCCATTTATTTATTAATTTACTTAATTTCTTCATACGCGAAAATTAATTCCCTTCACTCTCGAGCTCACTTCGAACACTGCTCTTTTTTCATTAACATAACATCGCATTTTGCACCGGTTCGCCAAACTCTTCTTTAAAATGTTCAGAAATTGACAAGTGGAAGTGGGGAACGTATTGCTGCCAAATACTCGCGCGATTGGCTCAGGTTGTGGACGTCCAGCCTGAGCCTGAGCCTCAGCCTCGAAACGGTCGTGGTCGCTCAGTTATGACTAATGATTCACATAATGTGCGCATTATGCATTACTCATTATGATTCTTCGTATCCATTCAGTTTAAGTTCCTTGAACATAGCATAAAAGAATTGTAAAATGTAATTTTAAATATTTCGTTAAATGCTGCTATATCGATTTACGATTTAGCAGACAAAGGCATTATTAAGACATACTTTATGGCGTTATACTAATACTAGTAATAAAACAATTAATAATACACACACACATATATACTATGTATGTATATATATATATATATATATATATATATATATATATAGTCCATTTATACATTATTAGTTCAAATATGTTTGATTTAAAATTTTCAGTTTTATATCAAAAATTTTGTACAGGTCCCCACACAGGCTAAGCCTTTGAGAACATAACGTGGAAGGGGGAATATGTCTCCATGGGTATTACGCTCTCTCATTTATTGTGTGTTATCACAATCTGCATAATAATAAATAATATCTTAAAGACTAACCGCAGAACATGGCACAAAGAGCAAGGCTAACAACGACACAAAAACAAACAAACAACCATTCACCAAAGAAACAAACAAAATGCATTAGACACACCGGTTGAACTGCAGATAAGAGTCATCAGGAAAATGCAATAATCTAGAACCCCTCTTAGTGATTCGCTGGTTGACTTTCAACTATCAGTGACTCATTCTCACAACTTTTTTTGTGACATCATCAAAAATCGAAAAAAATCTTTCAATAAAATAACAATAATCCTTCGTAATTCAGAAGCTGTCTGTCTCAGAAATTTTAATCGGACTGTTTAACGGAACACGTTCATGTGGAGTTTGCAATGTAAACGCGTATTCTCCTCCTGCACCTGATAACCGGAGGCTCCAGCAGGTACCAGTCGAGTTAGTGCAGCGAGAGCAACGACCCGCTTGCGGACTGGAGGCGTCGGTGACGGCGGCGGGTCCTGGACAGTGTCGCCAACATTGCAGGGCAGTGGCACCAGCGTTGGTCACTTGAGGAAACTTTTGGAGCGTATCCACCGAGAACTGAACGGCAGGGGCGTAGCTATATTTGAGCGCGAGGGGGGGAAAGGTTTTTTTATGGCGTTTTAATGTGATGAAAGGTCGTAATTTAGTCCAACGTGTATTTTTGTATGTCAACAATATCAACAATTCTTAACATATATACTACACTCCGATGATAATTTCTTGGCCTTTCGTGAGAGGCCTTTCTTCAATTTTTGCAATTGAAGCTCACGACTGGACCGCCTCTTTCTCAACAATAGTCAACAATTTTAAATCGGACTTTAAATACTTCACGATGTATTGTTTTCAATATTTTTGTCAAATTCTTATTTCATAGATAAACTTCTTTCGCCTATTTTATTTTTTGTGATAACTTCTCAATTCATAGGACGGGGGTGACAGTCGCCCGTACCTGCTCTATGTCAATTCTTTACTGGCAACGAAACCAAAGAACAAGAGGTTAACCTTCACACGAATAATTATATCGTAATAATCATAGAGGTGCTAAAAACATGACACATATTGATTAGCGATCGAATGTAGGAACATGTCGCACGTCACAAATATGGAACACAACTCACAATACGAAGATTTTTAGTTAATAATATCATCGAACAGAGAAAACTTGAATTTACGATGTAGAATTAGTCAAATTAGTTACAAAAAACTGTCGAACTACAAGGTATTGCATCGGTATGGCAGTCGATACATAAAATTGTGTATTTTTTCGAGCTACACTCAAAAGTGTCCGTTTTGAGTTGTGGCACATTCATATGTGATGTGCGATTTGTCATTCGATTAGCATATTTTTTGAAAATGCTTTCATACTTTTGGCAACGTTACATATTAAATATCTATTAGATTTTTTTAAAATCTAGTTGGAATTTTCACAAGCCTCGCTTGAGTTTTGGGAATATTTCAACTTCAACTACATTCGTAATTCCTCCCATTATACCACAGATATTCTGTCCATAGTGTAAGCTCTATATTTTCCAAACAGTTCTACAGTATTCAAAACAAGTGAAACTTGAAGCGGAAATAATTTAATGAAATGTGTTTAAACGTCAAGATATATCCTTTTATAGTGGACGTTATGCACAATAATTTTGAATAAACAAAACATCCGATGTCGTATATAGTTTTCACAGACATGAAAAAGATTTCAGGCGTCTACAATTTTCAAATATTGCTAGTCATCTGCATTCATTTGTTCTCTGTAGTCTTCATAAGTCGAAAACCATGGTGTGTAGGTATCTCGCGACGTTTTTCGACATCCCTTAGCAACAGCAGGAAGTTCGGTTTGGTAACCTAAATGATAGTTTGATTAGTGATTCCGGGCGTGAGAGCTCCTAAGGTACCTAATCAGTCCCGAAAGGGTAGTACATGTTTTTATTGCTGGAGGTGGCATTGATCTTCTCCCGCTGGATGCCGAGATCCGGTGCCGACCTAACCATCGGCTCACGGGGTTTTCCACAACCAGGTATCTCCCACCATCGAAGCATCCTCCCAGCCGGGACTAAGTTCTAACTAAGTTCCCGACCGGTCTCCCGGAAGATGTGATAGTGTAGTGCATGTTAGTGTGTGTTTAAGTAAGGGATGAGGATAGGACAAGGAAGAGGAATGAAAGATCACTCGCGGTCTGTAGGCTGTTTGTTAGGGCTCTGCTCCGGCATTCGCCTAGTGTTAATCGGAGAAACAACGACAAAATACCGATCAGAGCAGCTGGCCGCCGGAATTTTCCTCCAGACAGCGACTGAATTCGACCTAGCTATGTAGCTATTATCGAAATCTGCGGTCGTCGGAATTCGAAATCAGGACCTCCCGATCAGAGGCACTGCAGTGACATCTTGTTGAATCCCCGAACCACCTAGGCCTGTTGTTTACTTGGTTTGTGTATGACATACCCAATTTTCAATTATATAAACATTAATGTATTCTGCATATCTCATATATTTTGCTTATTTTTTTAATAAACCTCATATTTATGCAAATTTCTTCTTACCGTTGCTACAAATTTGCAACATACTTCGAAAGGAACATTTAAGCGCCTATTATTGAAGTTTTGATTGCACAAATGAATTCATATTCCATAGAGTATTGGTGGATATACTAAATCCGGTCCCTAATAATGATTGATTTATTCATTATTTTGTGTTTTTGGGAGCATAAACTGCTATGGTCATTGGTTCCGTAAATATAGTGCATGCTTTATCACGGGAGGTGGCGGTGTACTCCGGACAGCGGCTGAATTCGACCCAGCTGAAAATCTAGTGCGGAAAATCCTGCCACCGTCGGGAGTGGAACCCTAGGACCTCCCGCTCAGAGGGCACTGCAGTGACATCAGCTGATGGCCGAAGCTGCCTAATCCGGTCGGTGACGCAAACATTTGTCAGGTCCCGATTGATGGGGGCCAGAGATGGTTCGGGTGTCTTCGGCTTTCTTCGGCACCAGAGCAGCAGTATTTGTCGACAGCCTTTACTTCGCGCTCGACTTCTAAAACGGGTTTTACGATTCAGTAGCTGTAAAACACAAACAGCGGCGCGAAAGTTAGCGAGGCTCGGGATTTTCTCAACTCGTTGATACTTCTGCTCGTGAAACAGTCTCCTTGACGAGCGTTGGCTTCGAGCAGAATTTCAAAATGAATTATTCCCGTGCAGAGGTCATTTCTTGATCAACTATAACCTTGATGATTTTGAGCACGCGAGAAAGTTACCAGAGACTGTGAGTGTACGAAACTATTGAAAGGGAAATCAACCACATTTCACACGTTGTAAAAGGTCACAATAGTATCAGTATTTACAATTGAGTAGACACTTTCTTTAAATAATAAGATAAACTTGAAGATATCATTCACACTGGGATTTACATTCAATGGATTCAATAAGAATTTCCGTCACACCTGATGATTTGGTGAATGTTCTATCAAATTTTCATGTACTATTATTTAGTCCACCCAAAAGAGATTATTTAAATATTTCTTAAATGTTCCCTAAATAGATCCCTGATGCTAGTTAAATAATTTAAAAAGCTCTTAACAAATGGTAAAATATTTTCCAATAAAACGAAACTTCAAAGAAGCGTCAATAGCAATGCTTGGAAGCTTAACTCCTAGGAAAGCGATCTTACCATCGCAGCAATCGGACCACCGAAGAATTAAACTACGATCGGTAAGCAACCGATTACAATGATTGAAAATGCGGGAAATATTGATTGACAAGCCCAATCGACGCCACACCTCACTACTTCATGGCTATGACGCGTGGCAAGGCCTCTGACCGGGAGGTCCAAGGTTCAATTCCTGACAGCGGCAGGATTTTCGACACTAGCTTTTCAGCTGGGTCGAATTCAGTCACTGTCTGACGGAGAATTCTAGCGGCCGGCTGTTCTGATCAGTAGTTTTGCGTGGTTTCTCCGATCAACACCAGGCAAATGCCGGAGCAGTATCCTAACAAACGGGCCACGGACCGCGGCGATCTTTCCTTCCTCTTCCTTGTCCTATCCACTCCCCCCCCCACACACACTAACATGCACTACACTACCACATATTCCGGGAGACCGGTCGGGAGCTTAGAGCTTGTCCCGGCTGGGATGGTGCCCCGCTGGTGGGAGAGCCCTGGTTAGGGGGAAACCCCACTAGCCGACGGTAGGTCGGCGCCGGATCTCGCCATCCAAAGGGGGAAGATCACCGCCATCTCCGGAGGGGGAAACATGCACTACACTTACGCGACTAATGACCTAAGCTGTTGACGCCCGGAAGCGCTCGAAATCACTTAGCAACCAACGGGTGGCAAGTTGTTTTCGTGTAGAATCTGCTGTCGGTTGGTAGCGTTGTGCGAGGTCCGGTGTCCAGTTGGGAGGGGCGGACCAATTGCAGCCGGGGGCACGGTACCCGCTTCGCCTACGGCTGTTTACAACCAGCGTCACGTCTCGCCTCGCCTCAGCCGGTCTAATGCCTCGCCCCGACACGCTCGACCGCGACCTGCTCTGTTCCGTGGCCCGGCTCCGCTCCGCTCGCCCTTCCTCGCCCTGCCTCGCCCTGCCTCGCCTTGCCGTGCCTCACCCGTCTAGCCTTGCCGTGCCTTGCTTTGCCTTCTCCAGATGTTGACCCGGAGTGCCTCGCCCCGTTTCTTCCCATCCTCACCACGCCCGACCAACCTGGCTGTATCTAGCCATGCCTTGCCTTGCCTCTCACGATCTTGCCTCTCAACGTCTCGCCCTGTCTCTTCCTGTTCTGCCTTGCCTTGCCTTGCCTCTCCCGATCTTCCTCCGCTACTTCTCGCCGCGTCTCTTCCTGTTCTGCCTTGCCTCTCCTGATCTTGTCCCGCAACGTCTCGCCCCATCTCGCATTGCCTTGCCGTGCCTCTCCCGAACTTCCGCACAACGCCACGCCTCGACTCTCCCCTTCCGCCCTTGCCCGTCCTGCCTTCCTTTGCCTTGCCTTTTCCGATCTTGCCTCGCAACACCTCGCTTCACCCCGCCCCGTTCCGTTCTGTCTCACCCCTCCCGCTTTACCTCGCCTTGCCTTGCCTCGCCTCTTCCGAACTTGCCCCGTAGCGCTTCACCTCACCCTTTCCCTCCCCGTCCTGTCTTGCCCGTCCCACCTTGCTTTACCGTGTCTTGTCCTGCATTGCGACACCCATCCCGCTTTGCCTCGCGCCGTCCCACCTTGCATAACCTCGTCCCGCCTTGCCTCCCCTCTCCCATATTTCCTCGTCCCGCTTCCTCCCGGCCATGCCTGCTTTTCCCCGCCTCGCTCTTCCCCGCCACACTACTCCACACCGCTCCCCTCACGCCTCTCCCCGCCGTTCTACATTGCCTCTCGTCCTTGTCCAGCACTTTTTCTACCAACTGCCTCTCCGCGACTCCTATTCAACCCAATGTCTATCCTTGCTTGTCATAGAGAGCTTTTCTACATATTATTATCGCAGAACTTGACTGCCGATCATTTGCGATGCTAGAGCTTCTAAACACAGTGCATACACATGAGTGCCATGTGCTTTAAGTAAAAGCAGAGTATTCATTAGTGCATACTTTTCGGTAAGTTTAAGTAATCTCTATCAAATTGAACGAATATGTTCACCTCTGTTATCTCATTTACTTGTATAAGTATCCTGACCTTTTATTTAAAGAGAAAATATTATTTTTTCTAATAATCTAAATAGAATTATAAAAATAACGTAGTGTATTTTTCAGTAAAAAGACAGAATACTATTTCAATGGAACCTGTGTCAAAACCTATTGCATTGAGATCGAACGCTGCCATCCAACCCATCACGTCATCCACTCATCCTCGATCTCCTCGGATCGTCGTCTTTCAGTCTGAATCGTCTTGGCATTTTACAGATTTATATACAGAATATATAAAATAATAATATATTTAATTATAATTATAAACTAATTCTGCATAAACTAAACACAAACACATTGCAATGAGCATGTTCTTTGAATATGTATTGCTACAGAACATTCCTAATGGTAATTTCAATTGTTCAAATTAGTGGACTATCAATTTTCACATTACGACTAGAACAACAAAATCTAGGAAAGTATTTGCTTTATCTTATTCTCACAGTACCTTGCTAAACAGAACTATTGTATTGTAAAAGTAAAATCATAATCCTTTTTAAATTTACGTAATATGATTACCACACTTAATTTTTACGAGTAGTTCGTTTTCCATTTGTGGTGAAATGTTATTTACTATTTGATGGTATTCAAATTTCAATAAATGACTGTACCTTGTATGTAGCTTCACTATGCGCAAGTTTTGTTGAGTTCTGTTTTTGATTGTAATGGTAGTAGAGCTTAGAGTGAGTTACTATTTTGTTAGCAATGCAGAAGAATCAAATCTGCAGTTCGTTTACAGTTACAAATAAGTTTTCTATAACTCGGGAACGAAAATGTGTAATTCTTGAAATTTTAACCTCTCGCTTTTTCAAATTTTATTATTATTATTATTATTATTATTATTATTATTATTATTATTATTATTATTATTATTATTATTATTATTATTATTTATCTTTTAAATATTAATAGTTAAATTGTTGGAAAGGGTTTATGAAACTCAAGAAAGAGTGCGCAGATGATTTCCCCCTCCCCATACGTCACATACAGTTTTTTACTGTTTTTGGACTAAATAAATATCTAAATATCTATCTCATCAATACAGTGTTATGTTATTTGTTTACTATAACGTATCATGTGGCGTTGATGACTTCGCTTTGTACTTAGTCAGTAATGCGATCTAATTTGAAAAAGCACGTTTAAATTAAATGACTTCCATGTTACATCACGTTTGTAAAAATTATGTAAAACTCAAATATGGGTACCGACTTTACGTGTAAATGCGGCAAAAATATTTTTACAAATAATCTAACGAGATCTTACACAATGTAGATTAGCCAGTTGGCATTCTTCAAATATAACAAAATTACGTCAATTTGCGAAAAAGCTGCTCATAAAAAATTGAACTAAATTGAGGTCCATACTACTGGGACTGACGTTGGTTGTTACTTGCGGCATTCACGACTAAATGGGTGTTTTTCGCTGACAAATGATCCTCACTATTCTGAAAAGCATGCTGCGTCACTGGAAAAATTACCTGCACCTAGACACTGCAATGTGTGCAACTTACAAAATGTGTGCAGTAATGCAACGTACTAAATTATGCGAAGACTCTTTTTATTAAAACGACAATGAACATTCCAATATCCATTTGTAAGAAAAAGAACCTGCACAAACCTTCTTGTTCACTGAATTGCAAAAGATTGGGCAGAAAGAAGGTTCAGAGCAACAAGATAAATATACCAATCACAACTCTTTCTCAAGGCATCACCGATCACACGAACCAATCACGTTAGAACAATGCCAAAACTAACTTAATACTCTGAAACATAACACTCGCAGCTTTGAAACTTGCATATAACCAAAAATCTAAAAAGAGTTATATCGTCTGTCAGTGAGATGAATAAAACTTAATGACGATAATCAGCATGACGTAATAATCAATTTTTAACTTAAATCACTAGAACTCATAAACCGATAAATGCGATATATGTATATTTAAGTAATAAAGAAGATGCAGACTCGGGTAACCGGAGTCAATAGAGTATGCAGGATTGGCAACGTTTCTGTCGTCAGACTGTGGCACTCGTCAGAGCTAAATGCGAAGAAAATCAGGAATCTACTAATTAATTAATTCTCAAACTACATCAAATTCTAAATAAAAGGTGAAGTAGTTCACGGCATCAGTTAATGTCACTGCAATTACATGAATATGACCGGAAAGTCTTAGAATTCAAAACCCGATGGTGGCAGATCGACACAAGCTTTTCGCTAAATATCGAAATAGGTAGCTAGAATTCAGTCGCGTCTGGAGGAGAATTATAGCGGCCGACTGCTCTGATCGGTAGTTTTCCGTGGTTTCTCCGTTCAATTCACCGGCCGGTGAGCCTCAGGGTATTAACTGATGTTACTGCTGTGCCTCTGACCGGGAGGTCCTAAGGTTCCAGTCCCGACGGTGGCAGGAATTTCGTCACTAGCTAGATAGCTACGTCGAATTCAGCAACTGTCAGCAGGAGAATTCTAGATGCCGACTGCTCTGATCGGTAGTTTTCCGTGGTTTCTCCGATCCAACACCAGGCGAATGCAGGAGCAGTGCCCTTACGAAAGGGCCACGGGCCGCGCGCGCTCTTTCTTTCCTCTTCCTTATGCTAACCTGGATACAACATACACTACACATACGGGACTAATGACCGTAGCAGTCGACGCACTCGGAAACATGAAATAATCAACCAATCGAACACTTGATGCTGAGAATATACAGTAAAATCACAAAATAGCATATTTCGCAAAAGAATTATACAGGGTATCTCAGGGGGTGTTATCTTCAATTCGCATGGACGCAATTTCTTAAAACGTAAGCTTTCCGCACGTGCGACGAAGTCTAATTCCAAGGACACCGACGTCCAAGAAACTAGTTCTATTAGTAATTCACGTATTTAGTTTCCTCCTACACTCAAGGCAACTGAGTTTTGCAGGTAATATCTAAAAAAGTCTTCTGCTAGTAAACACTCTGTGCACTTCGCTCTCGTGCCAAACTCTGATTCACCCGAGGAGTTCGGAGCGTCCATTGCAGTGACGAGTTAAAAATAAGAGGCGCGTCACCAGTATCGAGATCTAGATAAATACAGAGTTTTGTTGACATCTTTATATTGTTCGTGACCTGCTTTAACCGCTTTTTAATAAAAAAAAGCATGTCGAAAAAAAAACAAGATGAGATTCTGAGTGCACTCGGGAATCAGAGAAAATATTCGAGAATCTACAATGTAATGAACGCACAATACATGAAAAATATATACAAATAAAAGTGAACTCAACAACGTTTACCCGATATCGATACAAAAAGTAGTGCATGAACAAATACAAAATTGTTTCTGGCTCTTCTTCAGGATTGCCGCAGTGTCTTTACAAAGTTTGATAAAGTTTAATACAACACAAATGCGGAAAATTAATAATTTAAGTAATATGTTGATGGATGCACAAAGAGCAATGTTTTTCGCCTCTTGCTTAGAGCACGTGGTTTCTAATACATTCCGCCTAAAGTAGGAGTGGGATGAACTGGAACCTAATAGATTCCCTAGAAGCCAGTAGCAGTTCGTAAGACAATTTGTTTCTAATCGAATTGCAATGTACTGTCTAATACAATGTTTAAGAAATGTAGTATTTTATTAAAATTTGAACTAATTTCGTTAAAAATAATATTCTTAAACACCGTGGTTCATATAAAATTGATATATTTCCTCTTTCACGAGGAGTGGATATGAAGAAAGCCGGAGTATTTTGCTTGAATAATATGTATTGTGATTTTCTAATACATGACTGAAGTAAAGAATTTATTTACAAAAATGGAACTGCTTGAGGAGCTCATTTTAAAAGGGAGGCCTTTCTGTTACCGTTTGCTTTGTGAGTTTACGTATCTATACATTCTTAAGACACTTCTCCCTCATGCTGCCAAATATTGTGGTCGAAATCTGCGTTTATCCAACGATAAACTATATCCGAAGACCTTTGAGTTTTATCTTGAATGTGAATATTTTTTCTTTCCCTAAAAATTGTGTTTCATGGACACAGTGTAGTATAATCGCTGGCTTATGGGTGAGAGATGTTGGATAGGGTTTTAAAGTCTTGGAAATATTCTAAACCGTAAACATTTTCTAAATTTTTAAAATTTTCCAATTTGATGGTTTGTGGAATATTTTAACTGTCAATATTGCCTAAAAATGAATTGATAATATCCACGTTTTTGTTTTTATACTTTATTTAATAAACAAATAGTTTTACGACACTTTCGAAACCTCTTTGAAACCTCTTTGAAACCATTAATAGTACTTATTAACATTTCACTGATTTAAATTTTTCCCTTCTTTTTTCATGATCCTCTTCTATATCTCACTTGCTGAGTCGCAAAACGATAATTTCTCTAAACTTGAGTAAAATCTCCTAGTGTTCAACCGAATGTGTGTTTAATTTTTTAAAACATCCGTAACTTGAAATTAATAAGTTTAATCACACAAATGCCATGTGAGCATGCCTTTTCTACCAAACTCTTCCTCCCTCGCATTCACTCCCGACTTCTGTGTAAGAAACCCTTCATCCAAATTGCGTACGTAGTTTTCATTGAATGACATCCTTTTATAAGGCACTAATGTAATAACAAATTTTGAAAGTGGTCAGGCGGAAGAGCAGATTAAATGGCCTAAGCCTCGCTACCAATAAAGATTTTATTTATTTATTTATTTATTTATTTATTTATTTATTTATTTATTTATTATTTATATATTTTCTTTAATTTATATATTTCATCATATTTCCCTATTTCTTAAATAGTTTTGGAATGAGAAAACATTTTAAACATTTTTGTATCTTGTTTTGTCTGATTTTTCAACAAAGTTGCGAAGCATCAAATACCGCAGCGCCAGTGTTAATCCAATTGACTATTTAATATATAAGGTAAAAATTTATATAATTTCCTATATATATATATATATATATATATATATATATATATATATATATATATATATATATATATATATATATAAAACGTCATGATCCATTTTTTGTTGTTTTTTTAACACTTTCAACCTGAATTTTCTCCCAAACAGTTAACATTTTGTCTCACTGCATCAGATTTTGCATTTCTAAGCCAATTCGATTTCTATTCCGAATTCGGCACAAACTCTCTATGACCACCTTATATGAAATGTAGTTCATATATTACACACCTGCTCCAATAAAGAGAAAACGATTTCACCAGAGTAACATCTATAAAGTGCAAAACATCGTTTCTGCACAGTTGTGAAACATTTGCACATGTTGGAGAGACATATCCTAACCAGATGACCTTCCTGAAAGCAACACTTTTATACGACTGCGTTTGTGTATTCAGGGAATTCTTTGCAACAACTGCCTGGAAAATGCCGGATTTCCCATATTTGGCTAATGGTGGTCTGCATGAAAGAGGCGGAAACATGAGTTCTAGTTTCTATCACTCACACATACACTTGAGCGCGCGCGGACACACACACACACACACACACACACACACACACACAAATACACACACATACTTTTTGTTTGAAGTCGTCGATATTTCCTGTTGGCATACATTTCAAAATGTGTGTTGCACAAACGAATTCTTTTTCACAGTTCGTGTTTTAACATTTCCAAAAAACTACCAATGCAGTTTCTACGAGTATAATGTAGAGGAAGTTGGCGAATTATTATGTTGGGCGATGAACCGATGTATGGGAAAAGCCGTGGAGGAACATATCGTCTTTTCAGACTAATCACATTGGATTCATATCTGTAGCCACTGCGTGTGAAATACTAAAGGACTTCGTGGCACCTCTGAGAGTACGTTCATTTCTTACATCACTAATCATTCATTCTATATTAATTTCTATACTAATAAGAAGTGACATTTAATCATGTATAATTCTATTTTTCCGAGGATTTCACAAAATAGTCAAGTTTGGGGAAATAGGGACGTTCTGGGGACTCTGTAAGCAAATACGTGTTTCTATTGAAAAATATTCCCTTTCATTTTCTGAATCTGTTCCACTGCGCCAAAATGTACCTTTGTCCGTCCGTCCGTCCGTCCGTCCTTTGCGTAACGATTTTAAAACATTTCCGTTAGATTGAATGTCTAATTGATTGCCTGTCAGGCTGCTGGTGAGACTCTGCAAGGCTATCGGACTGGTCTTTCCGACTGTTTGAGAGACTGTTGGTGAGGCAGTCTGGAAATTTCACAGTCCTATTTAACTGTCACTCTGCGAGACTAATTCTATCAGTCTGACTGACTGACTGACTGATGCCCTACTGCTTGTCTATCAAACATATTTGATGCTCCATTTGAACGATGATGCACTGTCAGATTGACGCTCTGGCAAGTTGATGCTCTGACAGATTGATGTTCCGTCCGATTGATGCGCCGTCCGATTGACGCTCCGTCCGATTGACGCTCAGTCCGATTGACGCTCAGTCCGATTGACGCTCAGTCCGATTGACGCTCAGTCCGATTGACGCTCAGTCCGATTGACGCTCAGTCCGATTGACGCTCAGTCCGATTGACGCTCCGTCCGATTGACGCTCCGTCCGATTGATTCTCGTGTGAGTGATTCGGTGAGTCAGCCTACTAGCGTATCTATCACACCGTTAGCCTGACTTTACGCCCGATTCCTTTATTCTCCCGCGAGAGCGGAAGGCCCTGCAGCGGCCACCGCTGCGTCGTGTCGTGGTCATCCCAACGCAGCGCGGCGGCGGGAAGGTCGCGTCCTCGCCCGCGGAGAGGGGGTGGGGAAGGGAAGGGGCGATGTGGCACGCGTGACGTAACGGGAGGCGATCGACCTCCTTCAGGCCTCCTCACGGACGCACCTCCACCTCCTCGATCACAGCCAGCGTCACCTCCAACTCTATCTCCAGCTGCAGCTCCACCGTCCCCTCCACTTCCACTTGCCATTTTCACAAAGGTAGCTCAGGGCATCAACTGATGTCACTGTAGTGCCTCTCACCAGGAGGTCCTAGGGTTCCACTCCCGACGGTCGCAGAATTTTTGACACTAGCTACATAACTAGATCGAATTCAGCTCCAATATGAAGGAGAATTCTAGCGGCCTGCTAATCGGTAGTGTCAACACCACACGAATGCCGGAGCTGTATCGTAACAAATGGGCCACAGACCACGCGCGATGTTTCCCTCTCCTTCCTTGTCCTTTCCTCGTCCATAACTTGCGCAATCACATCGTTTCCACCACCCCCACGCCAACATCATCGTCGCACCCACGCAATTGTCATCGTCCCCATCACCTTCACGCCATCGTCACCGTCACCCCCGTACCATCGTCATGGTCACTCTCGTGCCATCGTTACTGTCACCCCCAAGCCATTGCCATTACCATCGTCACCGTCATCCCTACGTCATTACCATCGTCACCGTCACCTCCACGCCATCGTCACCGTCACCCCCTTCGTCCCCATCACCCCCTCCGCATCACTGCCTCACATCGTCACCCGCACTCGTCACGTCACCCTTCGTTACTGACACATTCACCGCCTCGTCAACATCGCGTTGACACAGACACTGCCATCGCCATCTCCCCCCAACACCAACACCGTCACTGTTGCCTTTACTGCCCCAACTGTAACCCCCTCCTTCATCACGTCCATTTCCTCCTCCATTTCCGCTTCCACCTCCGCCCTGGCACAGCGGCCAGCGATGACCCAGCACCCGCGCCGTCTGGCGGCGGCCACCTGCCGCGTTGCGCTTGACCTCCCGGCGACAGGTGGGGGCGCTGTGATCGCCCGGCGGGGGTGTCACGAGCCCCTCGGGGACAATATGAGTTCTCTGGTGGCCTCGATGGACCTCCCAAAATAGGTCACTTCCTCGGCAGCTTCCACGCAGACTGTGTCAGAAAACACATGTCTATGAGGGATTGATTGTTAGTGATTCCGGACGCGTCAGCTACTATGGTCATTAGTACCGTAAGCGTAGTGCATGCTTATCGGGAGGTGAAGGTGGTCTCCCCCCGATCCGGCGCCGACTTACCGTCGACTAGTGGGGTTTTCCCCTAACCAGGACTCTCCCACCAGCGGGGCACCGCAACAGCCGGGACAAGCTCTAAGCTCCCGACCGGTCTCCCGGAATGTGTGGTAGTGTAGTGCATGTTAGTGTAAGTGTGTGTGTGTGTGTGTGTGTGTGTGTGTGTGTAAGGGGAGAGGATAGGACAAGGAAGAGGAACGAAAGATCGCGCGCGGTACATGGCCCGTTTGTTAGGGTACTGCTCCGGCATTCGCCTGGTGTTGATCGGAGAAACCACGGAGACCTACCGTTTAGAGCAGCCGGCCGCTAGAATTCTCCTCCGGACAGCGACTGAATTCGACCTAGCTGAAAAGCTAGTGCAGAAATTCCTGACGCCGTCGGGGCTCGAACCTAGGACCTTCCGGACAGAGGCGGTGCAGTGGCATCAGTTGATGCATGAAGCTATAGCTCCCGGTCTCCAAACGGAATCCGCAGTAGACAGCCATTGAACATGCTTTATTGACACGCACTCATCATCAACCTCCTTTGAAGTCTCATTAAATAATTCTTCTATACCAGGGTACCCATCTTGCAAGGCCTGAAGGGCCACAAATAAAACTTTAATATTATTGAGGGCCACATTTTCATTACTCGGGCGATCCACTCCTGACTTCCCGTATTGTTGAGCTCGGCACTTTGCCCGGCTTCTCTGAAACGGGGGGGGGGGGATGGAAACATGCGTGAGGCTGTGTCATGCGTAACGCAGTAAAATACATCGGGATGATTTTGAATTTCTGAATTTACTAGAAAAATCCTTAACCATTTTTATATTAAAGGGAGTGTTGACTCTGGTAAGGCGCGGGTACTTGATGCGCGTTGTTCTCGCCCGACATAAATAAAAGAGACATTAAATTAGTTCAAAGAATTGGTCGCCCCGACCGGGATTCGAACCCGGGCCTTCTGGTTTACGCCCAGCTGCTCTAACCCCTAAGCTACCGAGACAACCAACCCTTTGAACAGTTTTCACGAGCGTGATTATCGCTCTTTGTATGTATATATAATTGTCACCTAGCCCGTCACCTTGTTGGATGCACTTACGATCGGAGAATATGTTCCGCAGACGTACAGCTATCCAAATTGTGACCATGTTACTGAGTAACAAATGTATTTTAATAATTAAATTAGTTCAAAGAATTGGTCGCCCCGACCAATAATTAAATTAGTTCAAAGAATTGGTCGCCCCGACCATTAAATTAGTTCAAAGAATTGGTCGCCCCGACCAGAAGGCCCGGGTTCGACTCCCGGTCGGGGCGACCAATTCTTTGAACTAATTTAATTATTAAAAGAGACATTGTTTTGACCACCTGTCGGGCCACCAAAAAATGGCACCACAGGCTGCATACGGTCCGCGAGCCGGCAGTTGGACAACCCTGTCCTATTCAAACTCAAAACTACAACTACTCTATAGATTTATTTATCAATTCATACTTTCTACAAATTAGATGTAGCTTTGCATTAAATTAACTCTCTTCTTACTTATTCCCGGGTAATTGCGTATTATAATGCAAAATTCTATAAAATCAAACGGTAAATAAATACTTTTAAAAAATATCTTCGTTCTGATGCAATGGCTTCATGATAAGATTGTAAATTGCATGTAAGACATCTGAAGTTTCACCTTCTGCTTATGAAAGACGTTGAGATACGGAATATGCTCATGAATTGTACAGGTGGGGATAAGTGATTCAAGAGTCAACAATTGAGAACTTTTTACTCGCAGTGTTATACTTATCAATGCGGTGGACAATTATAAGAAGCATGTGCCTGGTCACCGTTTCGCTGTCATAGGCATCAACAAAAGCTGCTGCTACAGAATCCAGAACTGTACTGATAAGTAGTTTTTTCATTTTCTAGAAGAAATGTGTTTTGCATTTAGTGCGCGTACAAGTGCCACTCTATAATTGCTGATTAGATTCCAAACTACTGTTTTCACTAAAAGGAAGTTTAAACAACACAAGAGCGTTCATTTTGTCCACATTACAACGTTTGCATTACAGATTAGAAGTTGCTCAGTTGACTGCAACTTAAGTAACAATGAACTTGCCTCACAGTGTCTGACCAAGTGTGACGTTGTGGTAACCAATGAACACATGTGCTACCAACAGTACAAACGTTTCCCAATAATTAACTGTTCTTGACACTGAATGTGCTAAGTCATTCGTAGTAACGATTTTGAAAGTGTAGTTACACCATTCATTGCCATTCAGAATATTGCATCCGATCGTTCGTAGGACGGACTTGAAAACATAAATGGATTTCGACATCATGGAGTTGTTGCAACAACTTCACTACTTCACAACAAATTGGTTTCAAAATGAAAGATAGCCATTGATGTATCAAACATTTCTAGTTAGATGACATGGACCCGATCTTGATATTGGCATATATCTGAGCATACACTTTCTTTTGTTTTGATGATTTTTTTTGTTTTGAATGGAAACTGAAAATAACTCTTAGAACATTCATTCGAAAAAGAACGTTAGACGATTATTTTCAAAATGCTGAAACATCAAAATGAAGGTCGTGAATGTTAGGAAGAACTAAAAATTTCTAATTTTCATCTGGGATTTCATTTAGTACTGCATCTGATTTAGATTCATTTTCGGTTTATGACGAAACTTTTTTGAGTCAGAGTTACAAAAAATAGCCAATTATATATAACAAAAACTGAACGTTATTGTAAATAAAACGTATAAAAATTTAAAAGGTATTATACTTAAAAGGTATAGTTATTTTCACTTACAACTTGTCTACACTTACGGGACTTATTATTCTAGCAGTTGACGCGCCTGGAGTCACTAATCAATCAATGAATCAACAGGCACTATACTTCATAAAGACCAGTCGGGAACTTGCAGCATGTCAGAACAAGAAAAGTTGGGCGAAGAACTGTGGGGGGGATACCAAGATATGGAAACCAGCAACAGCACGTGTAGGTCAACGCCGGAATTTACGTCACCGAAGTCTAACATGCACTACGCTTACGGGACTCGTGATTTA
The DNA here is from genome assembly GCA_011170035.1 of Teleogryllus occipitalis. NCBI lineage: Eukaryota > Metazoa > Arthropoda > Insecta > Orthoptera > Gryllidae > Teleogryllus > Teleogryllus occipitalis. The sequence continues at coordinate 23,575 of BLKR01006808.1, read as the reverse complement.
AGTAGATCATGCGCTAAGAGTCAATATTTTCCCACGAAAATGGAGGAGAGAAGTATTGCAAGGGATGACTTACCCTAAAGCTTTATTAAGCTTAATTAAAGCATACAAATTCAATCAGAGGGCCGTACCCACTCGTTAGACCGGAATCAACACTACCTCGCTCAATCTGCGTAGGATGAGCCAAGTCTTGGAGCATCTCAATGACTGCCAGAGGCGAGGTGACTAACCGCCTCAACGTGTGACTCAAACAGGAAAGGTAGTTAACTGCAGAGGTAGCTGAACGCTTCTGACCCAAAACGGCTCATTCGAATTAATGTTCGCAAAACAGTCCAGGTAGGGTAGTGACACATAACCAGCCTACGGAAAAAATGAGGGAACGGGAAGAAGAGGAAAATTGTAGAAAGATATTCAACAGATATACTGAATTTTAATACCGCCTACACACACTGGGAGGAAGGGAGGCAGGAAATGAAAGAGATAAAGAAAGATAGAAGATTGCAGGAGAGGGACCTGCTTTCATTAAAAATATTTCACACGATTATATTCCCGTAGTATCCTCTCTACGTAAACAAAGATGACGGTTTTGTCCAGGTTATAAAAATATTCGACACAAAACCCCGTAAGCAAGCTACTCCTCAAGAGAAAATTACCCCCCCCCTCCAACCTTGTATGAAGCAGATTTAAGACAAAACCAATACGAGTAGAAAGTACTACATTACGATATAGTGAAAAGAGCAAGTGTACATTCAGCCTGCAACATACGTTACGCTGCAGCATACGTTACCATCGTGCATAGCTCGGTAAACTTGTGTCCTAGTTTATTAAAATTAGGTTTTCGTGTTCCTGAAGAGAAACGAGTTAAGTTTCTAATGTCATATCCCGCACAACCAGACCTTTTTACATATTACACCTTTTTACCTTAATACATATTTAGAGCACTGATTGCCAGAAACGTTCCAAGTTTTGTAATATAAACTCTACACACCTTACTATTATAATAGACGGTCAAGCTTGAAGTAAGTTGTGTATAGTTTATATTACTTCGTTTTATATTACTTGTGTTTTTTCACTTATGTTGATTTAGATATATATGGTGTATTTTGTAAATAATATTGTTCAGATAATTGTCTTCATTCCTTGTGTAGTTTGTGTTTTTTACTGTAGCCCTGATGAAGGAATTATAAATTCCGAAACGTTGGCAAACTAATGTGTTTCATTCATTAACCAATCCCGTGAACCATATACCCTGAAAGAATATAGTTTCTTATTAAAGGTCGCAGACTTGCTAATAGTACAGCGGTTCTCTACGGCGATGCGTCCTCCCACAAAGTGGCGGAAACAAACCGCGTTTTCGAGGAGGCTTCCAACCGCGATGCGTCACTTAATAACAGAGCGAGACTTGGCGTGCGTGAAGCGGGGCGGGGAGGCCCCAGACGAGGCGAAGATGCGGTGAGGGACACAGCTAGGGCACTGAAATATTTGCGGGGGGTATTAATACTTAAGAGAAGTACGTACTAAGAACCACAACTAGATAGGGGCCTCAAACTGGATAAGGAAACTCTTGCAGTTTCAATATCAGTGTAATGCGGTTGGTGCTATAAATAAAAAGCTAATAATAGTCGGCCTGGTGACCGAGATCGCTAAGGCAGTAGTGTTGTAGTGATCTCGGACCGAAGGGTCGCGGGTTAGAGTCTCGCCTCGGACATGGTTGCATTTGTGTTCGTCCTTTCACCCCTTATCACCATATCCTCTCATCTTCATAGTTACCATACCGTTAACATTAGTAGTGGTCGCTAATGACCTTGATGATGATGCGACCTTAAATAACCAATTTAAAAAAGCTAATGATAATGATAATATCTATTTCCATGCGTAAATCAAATGCAGAAAGCATTAATACAGAACAGCTGCAGAATAGTAAGAGAATTCCTGGGAAGTACTGCAGATTGGGACACGATTGATTGAAATGCCTAGAGAGTAACATTTGTTCGTGTCTTGTCTCTGCGAAATTGACCGAGCCTAGACCAGCAATGATCACGTGAATGTTTCTGCACATAGTGCAGAGAGTGAAAAATTCGGAATAATAATAATAATAGTAATAATTTTTAAGAATTTAGAGCAATACATAAATATGTAATCTCTTTCATTAACCGATACAAAAAAATATTAAAATTAATTTAGATTTTCAATCATTTTAATGCATTTTTTAAAAATTTGTCTCGCAAAAATATTGACGAACACCACTGGAAACTATACTATGTATTGCATAATTGTTTTTTAAATTCTAATGATACTTTTTTAATTGCTAAATTTAGAATTTTATTTTCATTCACATTTAGATTTAAGTTCAATATTTCCATAATACTTTGGACATTTTTAGAAGACTTGAAAAAATATTACGTTCTTTTGAGTATTTTACATTAGTCCATAGAATCCAAAATATACATTTTAAATTGTATCTGTTGTTCCTCGAAAGATTTGTTTTACTGCAATTATTTAATTTTGTAGACATTCTGATTACGAATATTACTTTTTACAATGTGTACGTATGGGAAGATCAGGTCTTGAAGTCATTACGAAGCGTACGCCATACGTGTTTTAATATTGGGTACTTCATTCCGCAACTTATTGCACCTGGAATGGAATGACGCAAAAGCGTGAAGGCAACCATGTACTTACTCCTTATCTATCTACAAACAAAAACACGCGCTGGCGAACGCAGGCACGCACTCACGCATGCACGAATTCACAGAGGCTCGGGGGTCCAGGCTGCCAACTTACACAGAATGTTCGGGGAACAGACGTCGAAAATTGGAAAATAAGCTCAAGACAATTTTAAGCATATTTTGTCTAATAAACTACTTGGATATTCTGAATGGCTGAGCCGCAAAAAGCATTCAAAAGTTACTTTGAAAAATTGTTTTGTAGGCAAAAATTTGAGCATTGCAAGAGAATACAAACCCTCCAGAAACATGTAAATTATTTACTGCTTACGAATGAAATGAATACATTTGTTCAGAAATAATAAAATTAACCGAGAAATAAAAAAAAATCGAATTGTTTAAATTGGGCGATTTTTTTAAAATTTCTAGGTTAATTTTTCTTCCCAAACAAATATATTCATTTCTTTGGTAAATAATAAACACTTTACATACTGCTGAAGAATTTCTATGCTTTTGCAATGCAAATTTTTGCCTGAAAAGCATTCTAATAAACCAGCTTTGAGTGCTTTTTGCGGGTCAGCCATTCAGAATATGCAAGTAGTTTATTAGACAAAATATGCTTAAAATTGTCTTAAGAGCTTATTTTCCAATTTTCGATGTTTGTTCCCCGAACACCCAGTATACGGTAATTATGCAAATAGACTGACTCTCCCAAGAATTTTCCTAATTTCTTTGGGGAACAAAGTGAGAACTATGTTTTTAAGATATTTTGTGAATAAGTCATATGGAATAGTAGCGCTGGAAGAAAACAACAGCAGAATAGTGAGTTCGCATGCCCTAGACAGAGAGACCCTGATCGGAGGAACCACGGAAACGACCGATCAGAGCAGTCGGCCGCTAGAGTTCTCCTCCAGACAGCGACTGAAGTCGACTCCCTGTCCGAATAATGTGAACGAGAATAAGAAAAGACCGGAAGGAGCTCTCCGGGCCTCAATGGGAGCACAAGAATACACGAAGCGAAGGGGACCTTCAGAACAATAGCCCGATATAGAACGGACGGGAAGCACGGCGGCTGCGACGGAGAGAGAAGCGGGAAACGCCAGCCAGCAAAAAAACTTGTCTGGATGGCACAAAGTCCATCGGAGCGATGTTGTCTCTGACGCATCGCAGATGAGCAAACAGCAACCAAAGGTGTAGCGAGAGGCAGCTCACTCGCTCGTCAAACACACACACACACACACACACACACACACACACACACACACGGGCTGACACATTTCATGGACGTGTAAGGGAAAACGAAACGTTTCGTAAAAGTATCACTTTGAGCATTATTGCTATAAAAGCTAGACACTTCTGTTTTTTCTTATAGATCTACTGAAACTCGTAGAAAAAGGGAAGTAACGTGAATATTCTTTGCTTTTTGAGTGCTGGGCTTGCATTTCATGTAGGTGAGGAAATTTACATAATTTTTTCTTCAATTCGCCGAACATAAGAGATCAGAGATGTGATGACTGGAGGATGGAAGTTGAAGTGGAGGCAGCTAGGGGATACATAATGTGGAGACAAAGATGAAGACATAGGGGGTAAGATGAGGAGACGGTGGAGCTGGAGGTGAACACAGATTGTAGAGATAGGAGGAGGAGGCATAAGATAGAGACCTAGAGTGGAGGCAGGGATGGGATGGAAAGGATGTGAAAGACCTAGCGAAGATGGAGGCGGCTACAGGAACACAACGGGAAGGCGATTGTGGTAGGTGGCGTAACTAGATTGATAGATTTATTATTGATTTGAGCGCGTCAGCTGCTAAGGTCATTAGTTCCGCAAGTGCAGTGCATGTTGTATAGCAAGAGATGGCGGTTATCTTCCCCTCTGGGTGGCGAAATCCGGTGCCGACCTACACGTCGACTTGCAAGGTTATTCCCCAACCAGGTATTTCCCAATAGCAGAGCAACGCCCCAAGCGGAAGAAAGCTTCCGTCTGGCCTCGCGACATTTGTAGTAGTGCATTTCACGAAGTGTAAATGTAAGTAAAGAATGGAGACAGGACATAGAAGAGGAAGGAACTATCTCGCGCGGTCCGTATAGGTCTTTCCACGTAAGAAAAGACCCTAAAAATTCAAGATGGCGGAGTTTCGGCACTGCCAACCTCATCGAAATAAAACGCGAAAGCGCCGACGCGACTTGTTTAATGTAGTACGTAGTGGCCTTCAAAAATCCAGATATGCTGAAATGATTTGTTAATATTGTTTTACGACTTATAAATCGCAACAGGCATATGGTAAAATAATTTAATTTATAATTTATATATGAAATTTGTTTTTATTAATTAATTATATTAAATATAATACTTTTAACTAAATTACTTATAAATTTAAAAATATTTGAGCTCTCAGAATTAATACAATTTTATTGAAACTGAAGAATAAATGAAATAGTTATATGTTATTTTATTATACAAAAGGAAAAAAAGGTATAAACAGGGGATTTATAGAATAGAGATGAAATGAAATACAAGTCTCAAAATAATTTTAATTTTCCAACAGTACACGATGAAGTGAAATAAAACTATTCTTTACTGAACTAGAAATATTTGTATAATAATAGTTTTATGCACGTAACATCGACACACGACCACGATCAAAGCATATCTAAGGAATGAACAAATCTACTGTATGAAAATGACAATGTTTGAAATTTCATGAAAATTGAATTGATCAGATATATGATTTGATATAATGCGAAGGTTCAGTAAAGAATAAACTGATGCACCATGGGTGGTCAATTTTAATGACAAATTGCAAGGAGCAGTCATTAAAATTTCTTGAATACCGATGGTCCGCAGCAATTTATTTTCACAAAAATTATTGAATTTTTACAACAATTTTAAAGCCCAATGCCCCTGGGTTTACAAACATTACAAAACATCCTGGCATTTACCTTAAGCGATCAGGGAAAACCAGGGAAAACAAAGAAGTATGCTACCATATATATAAAAAAATTGAATAAGAAAGTGAAGTAATCCTCAATTGGATTGTAAAAATATTATCATTAAAAATCAACATTAAGAAATTTGGCTGACTTTACAAATTAATAAACTACTTTAAAATTTTACATATATTGATAGCATACCCATCCTTCCGATCAGGATGACGACTGAGGGCCGATTTCTAGCATGCATACAGAAACATAAGTCAAAATAATGGAGACATTTACAATACGTGAAATAATATACATAAAACATTCCATATTTATAAAATGAAAAATCCGGTAGACACAGCAACCCTGCAACATAGAACAATCAATGCAGTATCTATTGTCCAATCATGATAAATTCAATAAACAGACATGTTATTGTTATAGCACTCGTACATTTATTATCCAAAAAAGAATACTGCGAACAATGACTAGCACTCATAAGCTGGAGTCTTGCAGACCCTTGTTCAAAAAATTAAGGATTCTTCCACTACCGTGCATGTACATATTTGAAATAGTTGTCTTCACAAAGAAGATTCTCATGGAAAACAAAGACACTTTCACTCTAAATTCAGGTGTACACAACTATAAAACTCAACAAAAGGATAACCTACATGTTCCCCATTCTGAAACTACACTTTATTAAAAAAGTACCCTAATAGAGGGCATTACACTTTACAACAAATTGAGCCATGATATTAAAGATATGAATACAATACATAGATTTAAAAGTAAATTGAAAGCTTTCCTGCTTAACAACATATTCTACAGTGTGAAGGAATACACAAATCACACCACTACCTCCCTTAAAAAACAAAAATAAAAATTCTAATCCCACTGATTCTCTGTTTCAAGTTGACTGTTCAAGTTGAAGCAAAGAAAAAAGAACTGGCATATCCCATCCTGCCTGTGTTAAATTGCAGTTGGACTGATGTAGAGGGAGAATGCCAAACCAAAATTCTATTTCCTTCATCCTGAATTTGCTAAATGCACTAGGCATCATTAATATCGTTAAATCATTTCTGAATGAATAGTATTTTATTATTAGTATTGTTACTATTATAATTGATATTACTATTATTAGAATTGTTATTATTACTATTATTATTATTATTATTATTATTATTATTATTATTATTATTATTATTATTATTATTATTATTATTATTATTATTATTATTATTATTATTATTATTATTATTATTATTATTATTACTATTATTATTATTATTATTATTATTATTATTATTATTATTATTACTATTATTATTATTATTATTATTATTATTATTATTATTATTATTATTATTGAGTATTGTAAGAACAATGACCAACTTGAGCAGGGTTTTTTGTCCAGTTTCCCTTGATCCTTTGAGCAAATGCTGAGATGGTTCCCCTTGTTTTGATTTCTGGACAGTAAATGTAACTTCACTCTGCCATATCTGACTCGTCATACACGATTGAAATTGTATCTGTGACTCAATAAATATTATTATTATTATTATTATTATTATTATTATTATTATTATTATTATTATTATTATTATTATTATTATTATTATTATTATTATAAGATCAAAAATTATTCCGAGGAAATTATGTTCTTGCAATGAAAAACAAAAAATTAAAAAAAGGACATTATCACATTTAAATAAAAAAAATTGCTACTTAACTTATATATTACTTCAAACTCCAGTAACATATGAAAAACGAAATTGTCCAGAAGAAAAGTTGGCCCAAGAATTTTTGCTTCACATTACAGTATTCAATATAATATGTAACCAAAAAAAATTACCTACAAAACCAATAAAATTTACAAATATAAATAGAAAATAATTGAAAAATAACTTAAAATGAAATGTTAATAACCAAAAAGTAATATAGCGCACCAGTAGTAAACATTAAAATTTACTCTATATCATGCCAAATAATATCATGAAATAAGTATTTACTAATTTCACTTAACAACTGATTACCATTTGAACAAAACATCTAAATAAAATGATGTATGTTCTGAACTCCATTATTGCATATCTGAAACATTTATTAATGTAATGTATGTTTCACACACATGCTAAATCTTTCAAGTGTATTCATTTATATCATTTAGCATCCGTACTTAAACAGAACACAAACTCAGAGGCATTGGCAGTAATGATTAATTGTATTACAGGGATAATGTAAAGGAAATTGATTAACTGTTAATTCATTGGGGTTAATTAATGTTAATGAAATGGTGCTCTTAACTAGTGTCTTCGGTTGAATTGAGAAGGCAGGAGTTCACTCAGGATCTCACACTCATTAAAACTATTAATGCACACTCACTGCAATAACCACAATTCCATAATCGAGTTTATTCTAGCTATACCTTTTCTGGAGCACAGTGTAACCAAATTTGTTCTCAATCTTGACTTGGTGGTTGCTTTACGGGGGCAGGAGTTTTATAATTTGAGGCACATCTGAAATATTGAGTTACATATTTCACAAGAATATCACTTTTGTTCCAAACACTTTAATGCTTACTCACTGCTTTCACTTTTGCAACCCTACTCGATCGAAACACACAACTGAAGCACTGGCAGGAACAATTGACTGTAATGTAATAATATTAATGTAACAACTTGCAATAACCACAATTCCATAATCGAGTACATTCTAGCTATACCTTTTCTGGGGCACAGCATAACCAAATTTGTTCTTAATCTTGACTTGGTGGTTGCTTTACGGGGGCAGGAGTTTTATAATTTGAGGCACATCTGAAATATTGAGTTACATATTTTACAAGAATATCACTTTTATTCCGTCGTGTAATATATAAATATTTTTCAATAAAATAATTATGATTCACACACACACATGTTCATTGTGAAGACGTTCTTGAGGCATGCAATAAAAAGTCAATAATTATTGTGACATTGATGGCTTACCCCCACAATTACAGCTACATTTGCAATGACACTGCTCTCAGGAAGTTTCACTTCTTTACGAGAATTTTTCTCGCTCTTGTACTTATAAACATTAAGAAGGACCTGCCTTTCACCACTCGATAAAATCCACTTCCCCTTCTGCTTCACTGGAGAGTTATTTCTGGAATTACCTGACATTTCTAAAAATGTCAAGCCCAGCACACAATAAGATTTCCCTTAGGAAACAATTCGCGCACGCATGCGGCTCACTCGCATAAGCTCACAATCTCCACACAACGCTTTGCTGGTTGAAACCGTTGAAGTTGGCACAAATTCATTTCGCTCGCATGCATGCCAGTCTCCAGCCAAAAAAAAGTCCCTGGCAGCTATACTTCCATTACGTGGGGAATTTACGTTGGGGTTGGCACCTACTTTCTCCAACCTAAATGGTAATCAAAAGTCCCTAAGTCAATGTAGTTTGTATGGCGGGTGGTTTACGGGAGGTTGGTATTGCCAAGCTCTCTGGGTCACATCTTACGTGAAATAAATCTTAGTACGATTGTTAGCGACCTGTTCCGACATTCGCCTGGTGATGATCGGGGAAACCACGGAAAACATCCGATCGGAGAAGTCGGCCGCTACAATTCTCCTCCAGACAGCGACTGCATTCGACCTAGCTATGTAACAAGGGTAAAAAATGCTACACTGTGGGAGTGGAAGTCTACAACCTCCCGATCAGAGGTACTTAAGTGACATTAGTTGACACCGTAGTTGATTAGTTGATGAGTAAAGATGAAATAAAGTTGATTCAGATTGTATAGATAGAGACAAGGAGGAGACTTCAGATGGAGAGCTACGGCGAAGACAGAGACGGGGATGGAAGGGGAGTTGCAGAAGGAAGTTGGATGCGGCGACGGGAACAGAACGCGAATTGGACGGCGGTGTGTGTGGCGGAAGGCGGGGACAAGCAGCAACAAAGCCGCCGCTGTCTGCGAAGGCGGAGGGGCGTTGCAAGAGGCGCAGACGGCTGCGTCTGCGCTGGCGGTGAAGCGGGCGGCTACTAAAGCAGCGCAGACGGACAACCCGGTTGCCGCCCGCGGCTACGATCGGGGGCGGGGCGGCGAGCGGAGTGGGAGGGGGGAGTGTAGGACGCGGGGTGGACGCGTGGCGGGAGGCTGAGGGAACTGGGCGGGGAGCGAGGCGAGGAGCGGAGCGAAGAGGGCGGGATGGGACGTGAAGGGGGCGTGGCGGGAGGCGGAGGGGGCGGGGCGGGGAGTGAGGTGGTGCGTGTTGCGGGGTGGCGAAAGGAGGGAGGGGCGTTGTAGGACGCGGGTGGAAGCGTGGCGGGGAGCAGAGAGGGCGGGGCTTGAGTGGCGGGGGCGTTGGGGCGCCCGGGGTGGGGAGCGGAGAGGGCTGGGCAGGGAGCGGAGAGAGCGAGGCGGCAGGCGTGGTGGGAGGCTACGAGAACGGGACGGGAGTGGAGGGGCGGGGCGGCTTGCGGGGTTGCTTGCGGGGCAGGGAGCAAGACAGGGAGGGGACGGTGCGGGACGGAGAGTGCGGCGTGACGGGTAGCGGAGAGGGCGGGACGGCGAGTGGGACGATGCGGGGAGCGAAGATGGAGGGGGGGGGTGTGGAAGGGCGGGGAAGCACGCGTGGCGGAAGGCGAAAGGGGAGGGGAGGGGAGCGGAGATGGCTGGGCGGGGCGGCATGCAAGGTGTGTGGCGGAGGGGCGGGGCCGGGAGTGGGGCGGGGCGGGGAGTGGATGGGCGGGGCCGAACGCGTGGCGGGAGGCAGAGAGGGCGGGGCGGCTCGCGGGGCGATGCGCTGGGCGGGGATTAGAGGCGGCGTGCGTGTCGGGGAGCGGGGCGGCGAGCGAGTGGGCGCGGGGGGCGGAGTGCGGAGAGGACGGGGCGGCGTCCCGCTTGGCAGCGCCACCGGGGCGGATGACCGTGCAGGACGGCCTCGGGCGCACGCCAGCCGACACACACACACACATTGAGAGGCGCATGCACACGCACATGCGAGCGAGAGAGTGGCCGGCCCGCGCCGGTCACGCAGGGCGTCTGAAGGAGGCCGCCTCGCCACGCGCCGCCTTCTGCGAAAGGAGGCTCTGAACGCACCGGCAAGTCTAAAAGGAGTATCTCAAGTCTGTGAACGCACCGGGGATGTCTAAAAGGAGTATCTCAAGTCTGTGAACGCACCGGTGATGTCTAAAAGGAGTATCTCAAGTCTGTGAACGCACCGGTGATGTCTAAAAGGAGTATCTCAAGTCTGTGAACGCACCGGTGATGTCTAAAAGGAGTATCTCAAGTCTGTGAACGCACCGGTGATGTCTAAAAGGAGTATCTCAAGTCTGTGAACGCACCGGTTATGTCTAAAAGGAGTATCTCAAGTCTGTGAACACACCGGTGATGTCTAAAAGGAGTATCTCAAGTCTGTGAACGCACCGGGGATGTCTAAAAGGAGTATCTCAATTCTCGAAACGCGCTGGCAAATGTAAAAAGTAGTATCGCAAGTCTCTGAACGAACCGGTGATATCTAAAAGGAGTATCTGAATTCTCGTAACGCACCGGCAAGTGTAAAATGAGTATGTGACTTATTTGAACGCATCGGCAAGGCCAAAAGGAGTATTTCCAGTGTCGCAACACACCGAAAAATCTAAATGAGTATCTAATGTCTCTGAATTCACCGGCAAGTCTAATAGGAGTACCTCAAGTATCTGAACACACCGAAAAGTTAAAAGGAGTTATTCAAGTCCCCCCTCATTTTTTCCAAATTTAATAATGTTTTGACCAACCAAAATTATTCTGAAGCAAGAAAGACTTATTTTTCTCAGAAATTGTAGAAAATTGATAAAAATTAAGTTTCTCTATTTTTATTTGATTTTTTATTGCTTCTGAAAATAGATATATGCTGATTGACAAACGTTTCCGAGGCCTTGAGCTTAAGAGAGCTGTAAACATTACTGCAAGGAAAACGTTTCAACTTGTTTTGGTTATTAGTTCACAGGTATCTCCTACCTGTACTTCATAACGTCAAACTTCCATCTGTACTCCAAGATATCTACCTCTCTTCTGGATGTTGATTATTCTTCGTCTTTGTTAATTCACCGTCTTCGTAGTATCTGAAAAATTGCCAACCTGTGTTTCGTCCCAAGTAGGGCATGTATATAAATGCCTTCTTGTCAAGTATATACTGAATCTTGACACGTCACAATACGTTTCTCACTTTACTAGTGTCCAACTCCGGATGTCTGGACAAGAAGGCAATAGTCGTACATGGTTATTGGACAACCAATTATCTCCAATATATTTCTTAGTTTCAGATCTCATTCTTAGTTTACTCCGATCAACAACTCTAGTTTGATCCAGGAGAGCACATTAAACAACAGATCACGGACACCACACTATCGACCCTTCCCGCTCGTAATTTCCAACATCAGAATTGACAACGGCCTGATGCCCCCTTTCCAAATGACCCACCCCCGGTAGACAAGGAAACATTCCGATCTCAGCGAGTTCGCGGATGTAAAGTCGAACTTCTTGGAAGGAAACAGAGAGAGAACGGGGAAGAATTTGAATCATTGCCAGTTCGTGACCTTGTGCCCGTGACGGCTGTCAACGTTTCTTTGCGTCCACCGCCCAAAGGAAGGCGAAGTCGCGGGTTGCGTATCCGCTCTGCGTGGCCGCCACTGGCTTTGGCCGCCACTGGTCGCTGGCGAGGCCGCGGGCCGAATCCGGGCCGCGGCAGGCGGTTTGCGATCCAACTCCGCCTCCCACCGACGTTCACAGCTCCGATTGCTCAGTTGCTTAGTGATTTCGGGCGAGTCAACAGTGTAGTTCCGTAAGTGTAGTGCAGGTTTTTCATCGCGAGATGGCGGTGATCTTCCCCCGCTGGATGGCGAGATCCGGCGCCGACCTACCGTCAGCTAGCGGGGTTTCCTCCTAACCAGCGGGACACCGCCCCTGCCGGGACAAGCTCTAAGCTCCCGACCGGTATCCCGGAATACGTCGTAGTGTAGTGCAGTGCATGTTAGTGTAAGTGTGTGTGTGTAAGGGGAGAGGACAGGAACAGGAAAAGGAAAAGAAAGGGAAGATCGCGCGCGGTCCGGGGCTCGTTTGTTAGGGTACTGCTTTGGCATTCGCCTGGTGTTGATCGGAGAAACCACGGAAAACCCGATCAGAGCACACGGTCTCCAGACAGCAGCTGATTTCGATCTCGCTGAAAAGCTAGTGTCGAAAATCCTGCCACCGTCAGAACTCGAACATGGGTTCTCCCGGTCAGAGGCACTGCTGTGACATCACTTGATGCACTGAGCTACCGTTCCCGGTTTCACAGCTCCGATCCGACACATCGGCTTAGGTGGCTCAGGGCATTGTAGCGTCGCCATCGTCAGCGATGCCAAGGTCAGACATGGGCTGATCACAACTCTTCCCCAGAAATTAAAGCTTTTTCTCAACAACGCACTTTTATTATTTATGCTCCAGTACATCCAGTACTTATGGAAATTTAGAAAGTATCCACAGCCCATCTACTATAGCTCGTGCGGGTGCAGTTTGACGTGTGTCCAATACACCACCCGCACGCCCCGCCCCGCTTCTCTGGGCCCGCCCCGCCACGCCCCGCCACGCCCCGCCACGCCTCGCCACGCCTCGCCACGCCTCGCCTCGCCTCGCCTCACACACCCAACCCACTCTGCCCGCCGCGCTCTGCCCTACCCCGTCGTGCTCCGCTCCACCCCAGCCCGCTCCGCTCTCCTCCGCCCCTCCCCGCCCCAACCCGCCCTCCCCGCCCTCCCCGCTCCGCCCCGCTCCGCCCCGCTCCGCCCCGCTCCGCCCTGCTCTTCCCTGCCCCACCCCGCCACTCCCGCTCCGCCCCGCTCCGCCACGCCCCGCCCCGCCCATCCACGCCCCGCCCCGCCCCGCCTGCTTTGACCTCCTCCGCTCCGGTCGCTGTACTTTTCCTGGTCCTTCTGGTGCAGAGGCTACGCCGCCGCCGGCGCTATTAAAGGAATCAGTGCGGTCGGACCGGCTGCACCGCTTCCATGCACTCTCCTAGAGCAGGGCTGATGCAGCACTCCGACACGCATGACTTGAGGATGAATCACTGATTCATGGGCAGCACAACTGATATGGTCATTAGTCCCGTTAGTGTAGTGAAAGAGTTCTGGATGTGGCGATGTTCCTTCTAAGCTGGATGATATCAGGTGCGACCTGATATCATCCAGCCTTAGATTTCCCCCAGCGGGATACAGCCCCCAGCTGGGACAAGCTCTCAGCTCCCCACATGTGTGGTAGTGTAGTGTATGTAGGTGTGTGTAAGGAAGAAGGAAACATCGCGCGCGGTCCGTGGCCCGTTTGTTTGGGTACTGCTCCGGCATTCGCGTGGTGCTGATGGGAGAAACGACGGAAAACAATCGGTCAGAGCAGCCGGCCGCTAGAATTGCCCTCCAGACAGCGGCTGAATTCAACCTAACCATCTAGTTAGAGTTAAAAAGCCAGCCGCCGTCGGGACTCGAACGTAGGACCTCCCGGTCTGAAGCACTGCTCTGACATAAGTCGATGCCCTGAGCCACCTTTGCCGGTTTCGGCATGGTAATGCGTTGCGTAAGTGACAAATTACTCTTGCCTACACCGGGAATTGATGCCGGGCCCGTGTTAACGGAAGACGAGTCCACCAACAATGACCAACCTGGGAGCTATAGCCCCATTCTAAGAAGATTCGACGCTACCGCCTCTGTGGCCGTCAACAAAGGCGAGGTCAGGCGAAAGCGGCCACGCAAACGAAACAGTTGCAAGTGCACGGCGTGGGCGAGGGTGTAGAAAGCGGCGCCAACCTTGAATCGCTCACCTGGGTGATCACTTGGGACGACGAGACGAGACCTTTCGGAATGGGAAATTTGCGACTCTCGCAATATGAACTATTACGTATTTACGATTTATTTTTAGTTTTACGAGCAGTTTTTACATCTCATTATTTTACGTGACATCATTCTTACATTGCAATTCTTATATTCGACAAAAATATGTCTTTAGGAATACGAAAGTTTATCTTTAAAGCACAAAATTAAATGTAGGTTTTTTTATTTCTATATAATAAAATATATATTCTCTTGCTTCCTATACTGTATTGCTAATTCAATTACACCAACTTTTTGGTATGATTTTGTTAATGTTGTAAAAGAAGAATTATTTTGCATGGAAGAATACATTAGAACACTACATAGCCGGCATTTGCACGGAGATGAGCCATGACGTACCATTTTTGCAAGATGTAATGAAAGTAATTACCTCCAATGTCCGACATTTTTTCAAAGATATATTTCAAGGAGTAAAATTTCCTAAAATACAATATAAAAAGATGAATGTTGTGTAAAATTCGTGTTATTTATAACAAAATTATCAATAATTTTCTAAACATGCAATTAAACATACGACAAGCAAAATACATTTAAGTGAAATGTCTTTATTCTGAATCAATGCATTGAATATGTAAATTGTTATTCTTTGTTTTTCCTAAATCAAATGACCAAATTATTTATTCTCTGAATTGGTTATTACTGAAAGAGTAATTACTTCGCCCAGCCTTGAGTTTTACGGTCTTGCAGATTGCAGAGGTTTGTGGCTATTTCGAGATTGTAATTACAAAACAAAATATAAAATTACTAGATATAAAGCGTAACAAGGCTAACATTCTTGGAAGAAATTACAACGCTCCTCAACCTTGCAAATGAGCTTTCAACGATCTCTCAAGGTGGACTATGTTCTTTGCAATACGTGCTATCAAACCTTAGACACTTAGCTATATGACATATATGTACCACACATATATGTGTTTGTACACACAGCCTAAGTGTGAATGTAATTAAAATTAAAAAGAAGAACAATGAACAATCCAAAGAACTTGATATCAACATTTTACAAATTATTCTTTAAACGAAAGAAAGCCCAAAACGACGTCTGGAATTAGTTTTAAATCAGAATAAGCTTAGTTTAGTTAGCGTGATTGAGATAGGCCCTGCTCCTGCGGCACAAGAGGTGCATAAAGCGAATAAATCCACCCTCTTCATGGCTACTGGGTAGAAGCTAACTGTAAAACGATTAGCACTTTCTGTAAATGCATTATACCGCTCTGAGAACTTATTTAACGACAAAACCGAATATTTTTTTGAAATCTTCATTTTCTAGAAAAATTGATAACGCACAATTTTTTCGTTTACAAAACATTTTTCGAAACGTTTCCCACTTTTCCAACATGTTGCTGTATATTAATTTTTTGCGGGATCTGGCAACACTGCCACACGTGCATGAAAAGTTAAAAATGCTGACGGTTGTGAAAATTTGCTCTATCACGACGTCCACTTCCTGCAATGCAGTTCTGGGTCAGAGAGGGCCCTGATTCGTTATGTGGTTCCACCTGCAGAGGACATGCAGAACACGTTCTGAGGAGTGGGTCGTTACTGAGACTGAAATTCGCTTCCCACGCACTGCATACGCGCTGCGATCCCACAAGTTATAAACTGTGACGTGAGGCGAAGGCCAATGTTAAGTACGAAGTTATTTCTTCTCATTTGAGTGGTTGTTGTTGTTGTTGTTAATGTTTTTTCTCTCCACGTCACCTAAAATCAATCATTGCTTCAATCGTGAAATCAAATTCAATGGATTAACCGAAATTATTTTTTTACAATGAATTTCTACACTGCGTTTTCCTCATCTACATTGACCACTAAATACTCTAGAACTGTCTAAAGATATTTCTTCGACAATAAGTACTTCGAGAATTGGGTAGTTGATTTAAATAGATTACGAATAGTACGATGAGATCAGTTAGTGGAGAATAAGTTAAGAACAAGACACACGCATGTGAGTTCTCTACTTACTACTTGTGTACTAGATGATACTTAAAGGTCTCAAGTACTAGTTGACTGTTCTAGCAAGGTTTACCTGCAGATAAGGTGAGGACTTTAAAGTGTCTTGAACATTGTTTTCACAAAACGAGTGATGTGTTAATAGTCTTATTACCTGAACTCTGGAATATAGTCTCTCTCATACAACTTGTAAAATCAAACATGTCCAAACTCACAATCGCAATAGTGAATAATGACGCTTTAATTATATTAACCGTTGGGTGTTCTGTCTCCTGACGCTAGTTCGCGAGCCGTCGCTTTATCGCTAGAATAGATCTTTACTGCTCGAAATATCTCTTAATTACTTGTATTTAAGTCTACAACTTCCCAAATTAACTTTGATTTTGTAAAAAGTGCGTGTTGGTGATATCAACCAAGCACTTTGTCTGGAATTAAGAAATATCATTTTATAATCTAAATGTTTCGGAATATTATTAAAATACTCTGTCTCTTCATTCTTCATTGATAATCTTCACTCTCTCATGCACATCCATTTGAGAACATGCGAAGGCCTTCGCTCTCTGGCATTCTTCGTACTCATGAAAGCTCGTACGAAAATGCCAATTCACTATTCCTCTAGAATTATCTTGTCAGAATCTGAGATGTTAGGAGTACACTGTACCACTGAACAATTCTGCGAGTTCTGTGAAGTCATCGTACATGCATGAAGGTGAAACAATTGCAAAACATAATGAAGGAGATAATTCAACTGTTGACAAAACTGATGACACTAAGAAATGCCAAATGTTCTGGGAACAATCATCTGAAATACTATTCTCGGAATTGTCTACGTTGTTAGAGTACTTATAGTACCTCATTACGTGCTCTCCACGTATGTACTACCTGGAACTTGGGCAGGTCATTTGCATATGCAATCACTTTACGAAAAGGAGAGAACAGGCGCCTACTATGCGTTAAAAATACTGTAACTAAGCAATTTATTTTCTAATACCGTTGTTCTAAAGAAAGTCACACGCTTCCGAGTAAGTTTTATTTAAAATATTTCACGATGATGTTTTTTCAATAAGAGTTTTTGACGTCAGGTACTTGTATATTCAAAATCGTGGTATAGTTCTCATTCAAGACGAGAAGGTAGAATAAAGAAAAGTCATCACGTGAGGTTTAAGATTCTCTGGAAAATTGAACAGAATATACGTGATATTTTTCTGAACATTATAAAGTAGTTGGATAATTTTCGCTGCAACTGACGTACTAGAAGAATGCAAAAAGACAGTAGGCCACTTAAAACAGTAAAACCATCTTTACAAAAGTTGTCCAATTAGAATCCAAGGAATAACATTGAAAAAGAATAGTAATTATTAAAACAAGAAAAATAAATTACCTAAAAATTTCCGTTAAATAATAAAAGAAAATACTTTTTCACTTCAAGTTTTTACAAATAAAACTCGACGAATAAAAGAATCGTTTTAAGTTAGACATTACGCTAGGTAATACATGATAGCTCATGAATATAACCTGAAAATCTATATTGTAAGTTCCCTGATTATCAATTGACTAGGTCAATGCAAAAACAACGTCCCACAATCTTAAACAACCTTGATTACATTGATCGCGAGAAGTCGCACGCGGCATCCACCTGATTCTTGAATATTCATGCTCTCGACCTGTTACACCTGCACAGAATATTGCCAGATGCACTCATAAACACTTTTTATAACGTTTGATTTAATTTTTATTTTCATCGAAGTAGAGTAAAACAGTTGTATGGAGGAGAAGTATGTTGCAAGAAATTTCCACCAAAAGAAATTTCCGAACGCAAAATGAAGGTGCTTGTATTTCAAAGAATTTGTTTATACCAGTTCAGAATCTTTTTCAAGAGAATCAATGGATTAATACATTTTATAAAAGATTATCAGTTAAAGAAAACATTGAAAAATACGTTCGTTTTGCATTCTGTTATGAATTTGCACACATCAGAATTATAGCGGCAACAGTAAAATTATATCTGTTTATGCTTGAATTTAACGGATAAACATTGAATACTTACAATTGATATACACAATAGAAGATCTACTTTTTCATATCTTCCATTTCCCGCGAACCTGCCTAGTTGCGCATGACGCCGTCTTCCCGTTTCCATTATAGTCGTGCATTTCAAACAACACATTTTGTAGCTTTTTATTAATGCAAGAACTCTGTGATCTATTCAATATTGTGATCTCTACTCCTAATTTTTTCTTCGTATGTCACTTGTTTAAGACGTTCTTTGGGAGTCAAATAGAAGGGACATCAAAATCGTTCTCTTCACAGCTTTAATATATACTAACAAAATACCCGGCGTTGCTTGGGCTTTCTTCATATTCAATCCTTGCGAATGAGGGAAAATACATAAAGAAACAAGTGTCAAAACAGTGTTTAAGATTATTATTTTTAACGTTATTGGTTCAAATTTTAATAAAATACTTTAATTTTCTTTCATTTTATTTTACAACGCATTGCTATTAGATGAATTATTTTATCTTATGCACCGCTATTGATCTCTAACGAGCAAATCAGGTACCAGTTTTGCTGCAGCACTACTGGGCTCTGGCGGAATATATATAAACCATGTGCTCTAAGCGAGAGGCGAAAAATGGTCGCGGTGCATCTACAAACATATAATTTAAATTATTTATTTTCCTTATTTGGGTTGTGATAATCTTTACCAAACTTTGCAAGGACACTACGACAATCCCGAAGAAGAGCGTTTAAAATGTCATGTCTATTCACTTACTACATTTTGTGGTATCGATGTCGGTTACACGCCGAAGAATTCACTTGTATTAGTATAGATGACGTTGTAGGATCAAATCACTGAGTGTATGCTGCTTTGGGTGCAACTGTGTCAGCCGTGTAGCGTGATGGGGGCGTGTCCGCGATGTCGCCACTGGGCCGGCAAGCACCCGGCCGACGCCCTGCCCGCAGCGCCCGCACTCATGCGGGGGCGTTGCGCCACGCGCGGGGAGGAAGCAGCAGCGAGCGCATTCCGACACCGCCACGCACGCCCCAGGGCGCGGTGCGAGTGGACGGGCCAACGCCGTTTTAGGAAATCGTTGATTCATTAATAGGGAACGGATTTTATTGTAATAAAAAATGCTAAATATGTATATCATATATTGTGTGTGTGTGTGTCTGTCTGTGTGTGTGTCTGTCTGTGTGTGTGTCTGTCTGTGTGTGTGTCTGTCTGTGTGTCTGTGTCTGTCTGTGTGTCTGTGTCTGTGTGTCTGTGTCTGTGTGTGTGTCTGTGTCTGTGTGTGTGTCTGTGTCTGTGTGTGTGTCTGTGTCTGTGTGTGTGTCTGTGTGTGTGTCTGTGTCTGTGTGTGTGTCTGTGTCTGTGTGTGTGTCTGTGTCTGTGTGTGTGTCTGTGTCTGTGTCTGTGTCTGTGTGTGTGTGTGTGTCTGTGTCTGTGTCTGTGTGTGTGTCTGTGTCTGTGTGTGTGTGTGTCTGTGTGTGTGTGTGTCTGTGTGTGTGTGTCTGTGTGTGTGTGTCTGTGTGTGTGTGTGTGTCTGTGTGTGTGTCTGTGTGTGTGTGTCTGTGTGTGTGTGTGTCTGTGTCTGTGTGTGTGTGTGTCTGTGTGTGTGTGTCTGTGTGTGTGTGTCTGTGTGTGTGTGTCTGTGTGTGTGTGTGTGTGTGTGTGTGTGTGTGTGTGTGTGTGTGTGTGTGTGTGTGTGTGTGTGTGTGTGTGTGTGTGTGTGTGTGTGTGTGTGTGTGTGTGTGTGTGTGTGTGTGTGTGTGTGTGTGTGTGGTTGTTTTTTTTTTTTTTTTTGCGTAGGAAGTGAAAAATCTTCAAAAGACACTGCGGAGCCCGCACTCCGCAGCGTGTAGGATTCACAGCTATTCTGTGCCTACCCACTAAAAAATACCCCCATACTTCCTATTCCCTACCCGCGGGACCGCCGTCAGGCATTGCATCACGGGAGGGGAAGATCGGCTTCACGCTCTAGGCTAACTAATTTCACGGGATACTCCTTCGAAATTTTTCTTCTATCCGAAGCTTCTTTAAAATTTTTGCGGCGTAGGTAGCTACCGCTCTTCAATTCTCCTGGGACACTAGCATCCTAGTGACGATGGTATCAGGAGTCACTACCTGCAGGAGGAATCGGTGGAGTTCTTCCCTCTCTTCAGCGAAGCGTGGACAATCAAAGAACACGTGCTCTACATCTTCAACCACTGAATCACAGGTTGGACATAAGGAGTCATCGTCCAACCGGAAACGGAATTGATATGCTCGATAGCACCCGTGCCCTGTTAACAACTGGGTCAAATAATAATCAACATCACCGTGTTTTCTTTGGGACCACTTCAATACGTCTGGGATAAGGCGAAATGTCCATCTGCCAGTGGATGATAGGGTCCATCGTTCTTGCCACTGAGCCATTGTCACCTCCCTCTCTTCCTTCCTGGTGACGCTATTTGTAGCTCCCTCTCGCTTGTACAGCCTGGCCCTTTCTTGTGCCATAAGATCTATAGGGGGCATGCCTGCTATCACACACACAGCGTCATACGAGACCGTGCGAAACGCCCGGGCCACCCTCAAGGCGGACCTTCTGTAAACTGACTTCGCACCGCGGGCGTACGTCCGGACCCCAAAGGCATCAGCCCAAATGGGGGCTGCGTAGAGCAGCATAGAGTTCACTACGCTAGACAGTAGTCTCCGGCTACTTTGCCTTGGTCCCCCGACGTTAGGCATAATTCGTGCCAAGGCAGAGGCCATGCGAGACGCTTTCTCGGACACTATACGTAAGTGCTCGTCGAAATGCAGTCTCGCGTCAATCTGGACACCTAAGTATCTCAGAGACTGCTGGGAGGCTATTTTACTACCCCCAACATTAAGAGTAATGCCCTCTCTCACTTTCCTGCTTGTCACCAGTACTGCCTCCGTTTTATGCTCGGCCATCTGGAGCCCCACCGACCATAGCCACCGCCGGATCGTCGCCACAGCCTCGTTGGCAACCTGCATGACCTCTTCAGTATATTTGCCGACGACTACCACCACCACATCATCAGCAAAACCAATAGCTCTAGCACCTTCTGGCAGCTGGAGCTTCAAAACGGAGTCATACATAGTATTCCACAACAGCGGGCCAAGTACTGAGCCTTGCGGAACACCACCCGAGATCCCATAGGTCTTTATTCCGGTCTCAGTTTCGTAAAATAAAGTCCTTTCCTCAAAGTAGCTTCGAACTATCTTCATGATGTAAGTCGGAACTCCCAGGTTTTTTAAGGCAGCAAGTATGGCACTCCACCTTGCCGTATTGAATGCGTTCCTGACGTCGAGGGTAACAATAGCGCAATACTTCTTTGCGCCTCTTCGCCATCGTTTGCCCTCAATGGCCTTGCGTGCGATATCGATGACGACCCTAATTGCATCCACTGTGGATCTCGCCTTCCTGAAGCCATACTGATCATCAGACAGTCCCTGTGGTCCCTCCGTGTAGGCTTCAATCCGTCTGCAGATGATACGTTCCAACACTTTACCAGCAGTATCCAGCAAACACACAGGCCGATATGCTGACGGGTCGCTAGGTGGCTTATCGCCCTTCGGAATGAGGACCAGCCGTTGTTGCTTCCAACGACGGGGGAAATTCCCCTCTCGCACGCACGCATTGTATGCCTCTAGGAATAGATCTGGCCTGGTCTTAATAGCGGTCTTAAGCGCGACATTCGGCACCCCATCCAAGCCAGGGGCTTTGCAATCTTGAACCTTATCGTATGCCTTTGAGAGTTCGTCTAATGAAACCGCCGGAGCCTCATTTACATCTTCAAGCGTATCAGTAGGCGGCAACTCATCTCTCTGTTGAGGAAATAGGGTAGTCACTATCTTCTCCAAGAAGACTGGGCAAGTCGGGGGTGGCCTGGACAGAGCCTTGAACCTGGCTGTTACCACCTTGTAAGGACGACCCCAGGGGTCAGCATCCACCTCGTTGCTTAGCTCTTTCCAGCAGCGATCCTTGCTGATCCTAATAGCTTTTGTTAAAGCTGCTCTGGCGGCTTTATGATTTTCCTTGAGAGTGTTATAATTTAGGCGACCCCGCCCTCGTTGCGCCAACCTACGTGTGCGGTGGCATTCTCTGCGAAGTTCCGCGATCTCGTCAGTCCACCAGTACACTGGAGGACGGCGTTCCTTCCTGAGGCTTTTTGTCATTGATGCATCACAAGCGTCAATGACCCGTTTCATTACAGTCCTGACCATATCCTCCGAGTTTCCGACCAACATAACGTTGCCCTTCATCATGGCAGCGAAAGAATCGCGATCAAATGTCCTATGGTTCCAAGTTGCTCTCCTCCTAACCCTTGCAGAACTTAAACTACACATCTCCCTGACTTCATATACAATAGCTTGGTGGTCGCTATGTGTATAATGATCGCTAACTTCCCATGCCGTAATCCGTCTAGCAAGGCTATCACATGCGAATGTCAAGTCAACGATGGAGCTGCGGCCATTCATGGCAAAGGTTGGACTGTTACCGGTGTTACAGAGGTAGACGTCTAAACGGGCAAGGCTGTCCAGGAGAGCCATCCCACGCTGGTTTGTTACCCTGCTGCCCCACTCAGTGGCCCATGCATTAAAGTCCCCAGCAATAATAAGAGGCCTTCTTTCTTTCGCATCATCCAATAATCTATCAAGTAATGCCTTGAACTCCTGAAGCGACGCACTGGGTGCGGCGTAAACACTATAAAAATAAATACCGAACCCCTTGATCCAAGTGAAACCATCTCCTGGGACTTGCATAACTTCCTGGACTGGACTATTTCCACAAATCCACACTGCAGCTCGATTAGACGCATCCGAAACCCACTGGGGACCGTTTATATTTCGGTATTGCTCGCACAGGATTGCGACGTCTATCTTCAGCTCTCGTACCGTCTGGCTCAGAAGGTCTTGCGCCGCCTCGCAGTGATTGTCTGTCTGTCTGTGTGTGGGTGTCTGTCTGTCTGTCTGTGTGTGGGTGTCTTTCTGTCTGTCTGTGTGTGAGTGTCTGTCTGTGTGTGAGTGTCTGTCTGTGTGTGTGAGTGTCTGTCTGTGTGTGTCTGTCTGTGTCTGTCTGTCTGTCTGTGGGTGTCTATCTGTCTGTCTGTGTCTGTCTGTCTGTCTGTCTGTCTGTGTGTGTGTCTGTCTGTGTG
>BLKR01006807.1:0-49717 GCA_011170035.1 Teleogryllus occipitalis | reverse complement strand
GTAATTTTTGGTACAAAAATATAGCAAAATGGGTTTATTTTATCTAATGAAGTGCATTTAGCACTGTCCCTACCAAAAATGTAAAGAAACACATTGGTGGCAAAATTCTTGTTTTTGATATTTTTTAATGTTGCCCATATTTCACTGAACATTTTTGAAAAACTCTGCATGGCTTTAGTGAAAGACCTAATTATGGAGAACAAATCTTATTTGCCGAAAAAATCTCTATCTTCAATATTGTAACTGGGGGGAGACGCGGACGAATGTGAATCATTATAATTTTCGAAAAATCAGGGATTTCAACGAAAATGAGACGTATACCGTCCTCTTAATCGCCCTTTACTCTAGCCGACAGAAACCTTTATCCAAAAAATGTTGAACCATTTTTTGAAGATTTCGAATATATCCCTGAGGCTTCATGTAAATAACCCCCAAAATTTAAATATCTGTTTCAAATTGAAGGGACTGCGACATCAGCCAAACCTATCGGGAAATATCAATTTTGTTTTGCTTGCGGGTTAGCCGCTAGCGTTGTTCACAGATTAACATTTTGCCGTCAATAGATTTTTCAGTGTCAAGGTCCACTCTTGACTACACAACGTGTTTCACGAAATAATTTACTAGGGACAATATTTATCCTCATTTTCCTTACAGGACGATATAAGAGTTTAAGAGTTTTTGACGAAAATTCGCCGTTTTTTCCCTCAGCTTTATAATATTGCGTAAGCAGTAGCGTATATTGCGTAAAAGTCCATCGGGGTAAGATAAGGGGATCATGGTGGGAATTCTGTTGCTGCACGACATCCAACTCTTCCATTGACCACGTTATCAACAAAGTTCAAACTGCTGTAGTGTAATGCGCAGGAGCTACGTCATGGCAGATGGGGAGTTAATCAAAGATTAAATGCCTGACTATTCCTGGCGTAACATCTGAAAGTAAAACCAAGAAATTCTTACCATTGATATTTACGTCAACGATTTACGGTCAAATTACACCACGATCTTACACTCTACATATTTTCACCGGGTTGATTCAGCGCTCAGCCTATATTATATATTGAGTTCCTTTTCCTCAACCCGTGTTGTCCAATATGTGACCAAAATAGAACTCTCGATTTCATATCTCTAAATTTAAGTTCAAATTACCTTACCAGTTGGTGAAAATGAGTAAAAATGTTCTCGATTCCCTCAATAAAATACACTTCCTTTGTACCTGACCTCTACAGCAAAAAATATTTCTGTCGTTAATATTTTCAACATTACACTCATTTCATTTCAGAACAATACATTTCATTTCTCTCGCTAATCCTAACAATACTAGCAGCATATAAGAAGAAAAGTTTAAAATAAACAAAAACAAAAGTGTTTTAAACGTAGGTCAAGCTACAATCAAACATTAAAACATAGTGCAAGAACTGAAGTGTGAAGCTACATTTGCGCAAGCTAGTTTATTAAATTAACGAAAAATAATATTCCGCATAATTTTTTTTTATTAATAAAATACCAATTTGGCTACACTCTACCCCTCTCAGCCTCCCTCGAGTTGCTCCTTTGAGTATACTGGTGTCTAAAATGTTACAAACTTCTAGGAACGTAGACGGATCGAAAATGTTCACTTTTTACCAATAAACATATAGTGGGAAAGGATAAACTAAATAAGGCGGTGAAAAGGGCCCCCAAACTAAATGGATAATCGCGATGCTCATATGAAAGAATAAAAAATGCCGTGGATTCCCAAAGAATCAGCTTTCTAGGACAATCTGTTGCAGAGATACAACGAGAAACGTGTTTTTATTATTTTATTTATTCCCCGCTTCCATTGCATGTAAGAAACTGAAAAAGAATTGCAGAGGCGGGGGAAAATAGTTGAGTTTGAAGGTATTTTTGCCAACCAATTTTGATGGCAAATTCTAATAGAAAATAAATAAAGTTTTGAAATTAATTTTCGACATGATAACGTTGAAGTACTGTCTCAGTTTGTTCTCCTAGAATGTATCTCATAACATTATATAAAATAATTTTTTCAGATTTTTAAACAATGTGGACCATAGTGAAAAAAATTAAAACCAATTTTATCAGTTTAAAAATTTGAAATTCGTTAAAATGTGAGAGGAAAAAACGTTTTTAGCAACATTTAATCACAGATTCAATCACGACGTGTGAACTCGAAATGTTATAGATGTCACATCGAATATGTACCAAATTCAATAGGAATTTTCATGGCGGAAAGAGATAGATGGACTCTTGCGCATCCGCCTTCAGCTAATGAACTTCAGGCACCAGTGTGCGTCATAATATTAGCGGAAATTTTAAATGTCAAAATTATCACAAGTCATTGAAACAGAGACATTTAAGCACCTTTTTTTTATTATGGCATCTTTTATTTCAATTGCACCTTCATCGTGTTATTTTTGGTTGGTCACCGTTGACAATTGTCACTTTATGCCACTTTCAAAATGTCTCAACACTTCTTACACTCCATGCAACATGGCGGTCAACGTCTGGTCTTGCATTTCAAACGATGTGGCCGTGTTTTGGTCCCGTGGTTCGTGTCGCAAACTAGTGTGGCGCAGAACGAGCAAAAGTCGGTGCACTGGAGAAGACCACCCATCTATTTGCACCATGGGAATATCAGGAGTGAAACATTGTTGTGAAAATGAACCTATAAATATATGAAGTGCCGTTACCAACCTCTTCCGTGTTCAGCAAGTGAAGCCTCTCCGCCATATTGGTGAGTCCAAAACTCCGAGTAACTTACTGATTTTTTAAGTATTCCTGATGTTCGAGTATATTTGATACCTCCATATTTATATTTCTCTGAATAATTGTTGATACAAAGTGCAATTTCTATTTCTATAAATATAGTTAAAATGTTCAAAAAATATTTTACATGAAGTATGCGGCTCTTAGATGCCGAGAAGATGAAAATTTAGTGTTGTAGATAAAGTGGATAATACAAGAGAGAGGAATACATAGGAACAAAAACAGTTAATTTTAAATCAGCTAGAACAAAACGCAAACCCTAATTATTGCTATTATTCTTTAAACTTATGGTGCCACAATAGCACATACTTTTTTGCATTATTTTTAACTGCTCCAGAATATTATACTAGCACATGAAACTGCAAAAGCGTTTTCAACAAGCAAAAATGATTTTCCGCACCGAGACTCGAACTCAGGTCATGTAGTATTAAAACATTTCGAAGAATTTACAATTGCGAGAAAGAATCTGCTGTTGTAGCACCACTAAATGTTACTTCGCTCGCGCAACAAAGTTGAAAACTGAAACACAATATGTAAATGCAATAAGACCAATTACGTTTCCTGTTTTTCAGTACCTCGTGATTTTGGTCTCCTAGTCTAGCATTTTACAAATCAATGAATATATTTTATGTGTACTACACCTTAAAAATTAACAGCGTGAATTATCTTGTATTGAAGATTTAAGGATTGAAAATGATGTCTAATTGTATTTATTCGTTCAAATTTATGAATACACACTTCAAATACTCTAAAAAAGTTATTTGCGTTAATACAGAAAGTCGCGTATCTGAAATTGGCATTATGAAAAAAAAAAAAACAGGAAGGAAAAAGGTGCAAATTAATAATAATGGAACACATTTCATTGTTGAGAGGAAAGAAATCACTGAAACATTTTGAAACACCTCATTATTTGTGACAAAAAGAAATTATGCAATTTTCTTTGTTCACAGTCTCATGACGCTACTGACGAAACACTTTAGAACTCTGAGAAAACACACATATTTGGAGATAGCACTCCTGCGAAATGCTGGTGCTAGAACAATTCATACTTACTCGTTTTATTTATTATGACTACAATATTATATATTTGCAACATGTCTACGAATACTTCAGCTATCCCTAGACAATCTATTTTCACCAAACGTATTGCGGGAGTTAAAAAAACATACTCTAGTTTTGAAAATTCGAAAGCTTTAATGAAAATATCACTTGGTCTCTACAGGCAGTGTTGACAGAAGGCCAAAAAGAGCTTTAAATCATAGTCATCTAAATTACAGGAATGGAGGAGGACAATACGAGTATACAGTGTGTCCCATCAACTATGGCTAACCCCATGACTTCTAAACGGTTCACGATATCGAAATTAAGTTGTCGCTCAACAATGCGGAATCATGGGGCAAGTAATATGCTGTAGAGATATTGTTCGTAATATTTTTAGTTTTCAAGAAATTTAATTGTGTTTGGTTTTTTCAATGGAACTGTTATTTTTCTCACTAGCAACAGATATATCATAAAAGAGGAATCCAATTATATAACACATGTTAGTATTTTGATAGAAATTTGAGTATAAAATAGATCTTTTGACATATGATTTTAAATTAGGCAACTTTTCCTGTAGTAACACTGGCAACTGTCGCCTTTGGCGAAGGTGGCCTTCGCGGCGCCACGACTTGGGCGGCGGCGCGAAGCGAAGACTACCTTCCCCAAAGTCGACAGTTGCAAGGGCTACTGAAGGAAATTTTGTTGGTTTAATTTTAAATAACAAGTCACAAAGCATTATTTTGTAGTCAAATTACTGTCAAACCATTAACAAATGATATATCATTGTATTCCTCTATTTATAATCTATCCATTGCTAATACGAACAATATACATTTTCATTTAAAAAATGAAACATAATTAAATCTCTCGAAAACTAAAAGTATTACGATCAATTAGAGCGTATTACTTGCTCCGTGATTCCGAATTGTTGAGCGAAAACTGCATTTGGATGTCGTGAACCGTAATCGGTTCACGATATCGATTCGGTAGACAAGTCTTAATAAATGGTCCTGATAACGAAAAAGTGGATAAATCCAGACGCTTTTTTTTCCTAGGGCATTTATCCAGCCGACAGCCGGTTGCCCTTTACGTCCCGAAGGGACGCATATTCGACCATACACTAGACAAACACTTGCGGGCTCCTCTGATCTGGGGTCAGCAGAACGCGAGGCCCTCCGCGACAACACACACAAAGTCAAGGAACAAACAGCCATGCCCAAGGCGGGACTCGAACCCGCGACCCTTCGGATCGAAACGCTGAGTCGGTACTCGCTCTTAGCCACCTCAGCCATCCAGGTCGGCGAATCCAGATGCTAAATTTAGTAAAAAAAAGATACTCTACTAGCACGTGGTGTAGCCAGAATTCATGTTTGGTGGGTCATTCACCAAAACATCGATTGACGGCAACACGTCTTTCCGTTCGTCTGTCTGTGAACAACGCTAGCGGCTAAACCGTTCAGCTGATTTTGTCAAAAATTGATATTTCCCTGTTGATCTGGTTATATCACGGCCCCTTGAATTTAAAATCGATATTTTACCTTCAGGGGTTCTTTATATGAAGCCCGTAAGACATTCTGAAAATTTCCGAAAAAATGGCTCCATCGCTTTTGATTATATTTTGTTGTTGTGTGACACGTTTAAAAGAACCGTGTAGGTTGTGATTTTGTAAATTTGTAAATGTATAACAAAAGCTCGAATGTAAGAAACGCACAAAGAAATATGCAATGATAAACAAATTCTAACTTACGAATCATCCCACTGCCTGTAATTACGTTCACGAAGCGCAGTAAATTTGGAGCGGACGACTATGTATGTCGCCAAATTACACAACAAATTATCATCTTTTCAAAAAATTTATCATGACCTTATTTAAAGATCTGTTTTTGATGAACACATTTCATTAACAAACCTAGTGGTACAACAACAGCACTTACTTTCTCGCATTATTGGAAACAGCTAGTACAGTCGAGTCGACTTGTGGTCGGGTTATAGTTCTGGGGATTAACATTATTGGTTCATTATATCCGAGGTTCACTATATCCGATGTCAAAACAAAATAGAATTTCTCGATAACGATGGATTTATTAAAATAGTGATACAGAGAAATACGTGAAAAAGCACGAACTGAACATTTCAATATTTTTATTTGGTCTTAAAAAATCAATTATTTTCGATTGTTTGCTTGGCACTTTTTCAATTGGTAATTCTCCAGATAGTTCTCCAGCGTTCGTGTTCACTCCATACTTGATTCTGCATTGTCCCTCTGTGTCGAAGTATCGTAATGCAGTCTTGACACCTTTCAATTCCTCTTGCACTTCGTTTAGGAGGTATTTAACAATATAGATTCAAAAACATGTTACTGAGTGTTGCGGAGTGTTGAGTATCTTTAGCATCCCCTGTAATTTTTGAACGGTTAAATTTATTTCAACGCAGGTATCACGAAAGTGCCTGAGGGAATGGGGCTAATTCATGCATGTATTCATTTCGATTTTATCAATTGAATTTGAAGAGAGATTGAGGTCACTTTGTGTTTTTCCAAGCGGAACTATACATATATTTTAGTATATGATGACGAGCGTAAAAAGACGAATATATTGATTTAAGATTGTGCAGATACAAATAATGTAAAATAACATTATTTCGCAGGCTACCCGCTTCAATTTCAAAAAACTGCAGGAGGGGGCGCTCTCTCTCTCTCTCTCTCTCTCTCTCTATATATATATATATATATATATATATATGCGATCGAGGCAAAAATAAAGTTGAAACTTCCCTTTAAATTTGTCCCAGTTTCTATAGGTGTGTGACAAAGAAAATATCAAGCAGGCGGATCTTGCTAGTCACGGTGAAGAGAATACGTCATGTTCGCCTCATGTTGCTCTTACCCCCAAGCATGGGAATTTAACTAGGCCCAGGCATGGAGGACACCGGTAGCTAGCAAGCGAAGTCAGACTACCGACCCAATAAAAACCAAATAGATATAGATATATAATTTTGATTCACTTGTGGAAAATAAACATTTCAAAAAGACATTAAGACCTACTGTTCACTCGTTTCTGTGCTAGTACTAACAGACCGCGTGACCGCGAGGGTGGGATTAATCACTTAATTATTATTTTGTTGTGATTAATCATAACCAATTTTTAATATATTGGGCAAGTAAAGTAATTTATAAAATAAGTAAGGGGGAAATGTCATCTTATTGCTGGAATACCAACATTATACTCTGGCAACACTGTGATCATCAAGAAAAGAAAGACTAACAATCTTTATAATCTTTATACACTGAAGAGCCAAAAAACTGGTCTGTCTAACATTGTGTAGGGACCCCGCGAGCACGCAGAAGTGTCGTGACACCACGTGGCATGGACTCGACTAATGTTTGAAGTAGTGCTGGAAGTACTTGACACCATGAATCCTCCATAAACTCGCAAGAGTGCGAGATCTCTTCTGAACAGCACGTTGCAAGGCATCACAGATATACTCAACAATGTTCACGTCTGGGAATTTTGGTGGCCAGTGGAATTGTTTATTTTCACAAGAATGTTCCTGGAGCCACTCTGAAAGAATTCTGAACGTGTGTTACATTGTCCTGCTGGACTTGCCCAAGTCTGTCGGGATGCACACGAGAATTTTGTATATATCTAAGAAACAGTATGAAATATGTTTTAAGAATGAGAAAAGGGGAAAATATTTCAGCTGAACAAGTTATTATTTTCGACTACTCATTAAATAAATTTTATATTTAATGTCACTAGGTGCGTCAAAACAACATTTTTCATTTTCTTACTCTCGTAAGTGCAGTGCATGTTGTAATTCGTGCGATACGGTGCCGGCCTTCATGTCGGCTTGTCGGCTTCACCTCCAAGTACTTCCCGAGCAGAGGACCTTCCCAGCCGAGAGAAGCTCAAATCTCCCAACTGGTCTTCTGACATCGCTGTTAGTGTAGTGAAAGTAAATGTAAGTGTGCCTGTATGATAGAGAGCACATGGGTGAAGAAGAAATGATCGCGCGCGGTTCGCGGTCCATTTTTTAAGGTACTCTTCCAGCATTCGCCCAGTAGTGATCGGAAGAAATGCCGGAAAATGCAGCCAGACGCAAGAATTCTTTTCCACTCAGTCAATGAATTATTCCTAGCTGTGTAGCTAGTGTTGAATATCCGCCAACGTTGACACTCTAACCCTACGACTTGGCGGTCAGGGTCTCAACTCAGTCAATGGAAATCCTGCCACTGAATCACATCTGCCGATTTGTGAAAGTATGACATAATTTTATTCTATTGCTGAAAGTATTACGATTTTTTTCCCTTATATGTACACGTTGCCATACATGTTGCCAAAGGAAGCCTTGAGACCCCAATCCTCCCAACGAATGCTCATTTATCAATCCCAATTCATAAATGGGCCACATTTAAGTAAATTACAAAGTAAAGTATAAAAGAAAAAAGTAAAGTCTGAATAGGTACCGGAGTTAAATCTTGTAAAACGACTGCATTTGTGCATTTTGCTCGTCGATGAGACGTGAATACAATAAGCATACAATCAAACCCCTGAGAAGAATCGATTTATGCTTCCACTCAGAAAAAATACAAACATATCCTTGCCATTGAAGCACCAGCAAATGAATATTTACTAAGCATTGTAAAACATTGCGATAATGATGTTAGTTGATGCAAAGGTCAATGATTTGCATTCGCAACACTTTATATTATCATTTTATGTGATCTCTCATTAACAACACGTGCAGACAGACTCCACGGAAGCTTTCGGCAAATTCCCTAGCCTCGCGTTCAACCGCAAGGGAAATCTCCACAAACCGTTTACGACGCGGGTCCGCCGTTAAAAACCTGACAAATGGCGGGCGCGCGGGCCACGTGGTGTCGCAACGCCCCGCAAAAATGCGCCGCGTCGACTGGCGCCGTTGCGGCCACGCGCACGCAACGCGAGCACGGGCGGGCGGCGCAGGCGGGAGGGCGGGCGGACTTGCGTCACGGCCCGAGGCCCACGATGCTCCGTAGGCATCGCCGCGGAGCGCCGCGCTTGCAACCGGCCGACGTAATTGCAGAGGGCATTCCGGGTCAAGGAAACACGTCGCGCGCGGTTCCACTAATTGTGCTTCCGCGATCGAGCACCACTTCCAACTGGCTTTTTTTTATTTTTTTTATCTAGGGCTTTTATCCAGCCGACAGCCGGTTACCCTTTAAGCCCCGATGGGACGCATATTCGACCGTACACTTGACACCAACACACTTGCGGGCTCCTCTGATCTGGGGTCAGCAGAACGCGAGGCCCTCCGCGACAACACACACATACAAAGTCAAGGGACAAACAGCCATGCCCAAGGCGGGACTCGAACCCGCGACCCTTCGCACCGAAGCGCTGAGTCGGTACTCGCTCCTAGCCCCCTCGGCCATCCAGGTCGGCATTTCCAACTGGCTTCAACTGAAATTGTGACAAGAGAGGCACGTGGATACGAACTACGCGCACGGAACTCGAGAGTTCGAGGAGCGCAACGAACTCACCATCCAGTTAACATACTTCTGGGTTACAGGCCCTCCAATCTGTTTTCTAAAAAGCTTTGGTTGATTTCAAATGGAAATTTCGAAAATATAAAGATAGTAATGCGACCTTTCTGAATGTGATAGAACTAACAGTCGGTTTGCCCGCAATAGTATAAAAGCAATTACACTTTGGTTTAGTGACAAAAATTAAGGTTTTGGTAACTTAATAAATCAATGACATTAACGATAGTGAATGAGCTATATTTGAAAATATGTGAATATAAAATGGAGGAACTTTAGAAACAGTTGCTTCCACTGACAGAAGTAGGGCTAAGTATTTTTTTCTGAAAATGTTAAATTAAAAATAAATATACACAACATTTTTTATTTAATTTTAATATAATGTAAAAAAAATATGAATCGAGGTTATAATGTTAGCAACTCTTTTTTTATTATTATTTATTTCTTCTCGTTCGACATACTTGTCTTTCGAGGAGGTTAAATTGTGAAATACATGGTTTTTTACTTTTTGGGAATGGCCATCCATAAACAGTGTTTTTTATTACTCGTAATAACGTAAACATTGGGCTAAAGTAAATGAAGCGAGGTTGAAGACTTTTTCAGTTGATCTATTGACAGTTATGGGGGATTACATTGGTTTGAATCGGTCTTTGGGATACCTGGATTTAATACGTGGATATGCAGTATTGCGACCTAGGCTGAAGATTCAGGAGCACGGGGAAGTGTGAAGTAACAATTTGGTAAACAATTTAGGCTATTTGTGTCATGTGATCGCTTAATGAAGGCACTTTCAATTCTCTGCGAATCTGGGTGTTCGAAATGAACCAGGGGCATTTAAAGTTCTTCTTAAAAATGCATTCTGAATGGCTGTTCATTTTTGGAGATTGGTAGTCGCTGCACAACCCCAAACTGAACATGCATAAGTCATGGTTGGTAAAATTAAGGGCTTAAATAGTAGCAATCGGCATTCGACTTTCAATGAAGAATATGCATTAATTAGAGGGAAGAGTTTTGATATTTTTGCAGATAATTTGTTAGCTATTGCATTTATGTGTGGTTTCCATGGTAATCTTTTGTCAAGCAACACTCCTAAGTATTTTGTCGGTGAGGAGGTCCACGGAATATATGTATTATGAAGGTTTAATTCAGTAGGATGTTTGGGGCGGCGTAACGTGAAGATTTTTGCTTGCCATTTTTTGCAGCTCTATAGTTGTTAGCATTACTGATCGGGGAATACAAGGGACCGGGGTATTATCGGACAAGAATCTACTATTATCTAAGTACAAAATAAGTAATCAAGTAAAAATATATATATATATATATATATATATATATATATATATATATATATATATATATCCCAACATCACCTCTCATTGTTCATTTTTGTAGAATAGGGGTTCCCAACGCAGTCAGTATGATCCCCCATCCAGGGGTCTATTATATTTTAAAAGAAGTCAATAATGCTCAGGGGGTTAATTGCGATCAAGAGAAGAGTCCTGCTGTTCGGTATAATCAAGATGAAGATCCCAAAGATTAAAAAAATACTAATTGAGACTGATAATTATGTTTTCTGATTTTTGTTTTATCCAATAATAATTTACTCTTGAATGATTGCTCTTTTGAAATTTCACATCATTCACATGAATGAGATTCGAACTTTTGTGCAACTAGAATTTGCGATTGTGATTCTGAAAATATGTTTATATTTGCGAAATTAAAAATTATAGTATACTGAAACCTTTTAAAACGGTTAACTCGGTAATAGCCATTTTGTTGTGGAATCGATAGATTTTTCCACGAGACACGTGTAAATATTCCCTTTTCAGCGGGCACCTGGCTAAACCGCCACGTAGATTTTTAGATTGTCTTTTATTAAGCGGTCACATTAAGCGATTTTGAACTACATTATAACAAGACAAGGATATGTGGTGGAGATTGTTGTTGATTTAATATCTCCTTACAACGGGATGCACTGTCAGACTAATTCTTGTAATAACATACAGAGTCTCTTGTCTCACAAGGCAAGGGGATTACTTTTTGTTTGAAGTAACAATAGCTGATTTTAATAATTAACTCCTAATGAAATAACAACGCGTTTGTTTCTCCCATTTCACAACATTCCTTTTGTTCGCATTAGCTAACTGTTTCGTGCTTCACGTCTATGAGAATCTCGCGGAGCACGTGGGCAAATCCTTCCCAAAGGTCATTCGCTTACTCCTTCATCAAACAATGAAGTTTCTACGGGATATGAATTTCATCTTTAATACTTAAATTTTGCTCGTTGATTCGATGTCAGAAAGTAAGTTTCTCAACTAAAAGCTTGAGTGATATATCAAGGATGTGTTTTATTTGTCGAGACAAGACAAATTATCCTAAATGCCTTGTTTAAATCGTATTTTGAGGGAGTGCAGTATTTTGAGGGAGTGGGAGAGGGAAGGTTTTCCTAGGACTCAATGAGAAGATATCAAACGAATGATATTCAAATGTGTTGACGTCCACTAAACGTGGACGCTGCTCTCGCTGCGCAGTGTACTGGTATATATTCAGCTCAGTTAGCGCATGCGCGGGAATTGAATATTCGCCCGAGTTCTGACGTCAACTAAAGGCCCACATTTACTACCACGAAAGGTGCAGAAATTATAGCCCCGGTGGCTGGAAGAGTTTGAAATCTTCGAGACCAAAGCCCGAAGTGAATGGAAACGATTCAAGCTGATATATTAAAACACGATGTACAGTTATTTCCAATTTTTTCGACACACATTTTATCATCATTAAACTATACTGAAATAAAATGTATGCGAGAGTAATAAAATCATTATAATTTCAGCTTAGTGCTTTGTTAAAAGATTTTAAATAATATAATTTGAGACACAAAGTATATTATTTCATTACTCTCATAGTAATGAAACGAGAAGGAGAACCTTGCGGATACCACGGGCGAATAAACTCTTTTATTTTATATTTCCCGATGAAGAACACTTTCGAAAATAGCAAGAGTCATTTAAATTGTATTAAGTGTGAAATGTAGTAAATTAGTTGATATCCATCATGGCACTTCCTATATTGCCTACTCCGAAGAAACGCAACGATCTATGGTGCTACAAAAGACGTCTATCGTTTCAGGGATAATTGGTGTCTTTTGTAGTAAAAAAGGTCTTCAATATTCTCAAGGATGATTGACGTCATTTGTAGCAAAAAAGATAGTCGCGAGGAAATAGTTTTCCGTCCATAGTTCAAAGAATAAGCAAACCCATTTACCTTTTAATTTCACACTCTCATTTTGTGCTACTAACCGCGTCTTCTTTCTACCCTACTGATATTTTAACTATTAATTGAAAATACAAACGATATAACTTAAAATTACGCAAAACATACTAATATTTCTAACAAAGTACATATGAAATGATTTAAAGATCTAATTTTAGAAATTAGACTGCACTAAAAAGAAATCTCTAACTTCAATATTAAGGGTGTTGGAGTTCGTTTTCCTTCAATATGTAAATAAGTAAGTAAACCCATTTAAGATTATATTTTAAACATGTGACGAATTTTAATTGCAGCACACCTTCGTATTTTGTTACAAACCGCCTCTAAGCCTTGGCCAATTTCTCGGAATCGAGGCAGACAAAACAAAAGCAACGCTACCGCACTGTCACACGTCGAGGGAAACATCTGATATCATGTAACTATGTAAGTGTGAGAAAACTCAGGGAAGTTGCATCCAACACGAATGTATCTAAACACGTGGCAAATACAATTGTTAAATAATAATGTTGGAATTTCAGATTCTTGTGAAACTAAAAATAATTGCTGTTTTCTTGTCAAATATGATACTTTCTGAGTGAATTAATTGAGGATGGAAGACAATATGAAGCAATGGGGGAATTACTAGCAGAATAAACGGTAGAGCCCTGGGAGCAAGCAGCATTGACCACCACAAACTTCACAAGGATCATCCAGGATTTGAACCTCGATTACCAGAGAAACTGTACTTTAAGAGTCGTCTAAACTCTATGTATGACATAAAATTCAGTTTCTTTATAACGCTAATGCTCTATATTTTCAAGAGCACTAATATCTTAATAACTTCATTAAATCACTCTTTTTAGTAGATGTATGAAAACACATTGATATGAACCTCTCATGTAAGGTAAGACTATGACGTAAAAGATGAAACAAATTCAGCACCTGCGATTAAAATAAAACAAATGAAATCCAGGTTTTCATGGTAAATATTCTTGACTTCTTTCACAGTGATCAGATGTTCAATCAGGTACTTATTACAAATGCTTATTCATAACTATCTTCGTATGTTTCTGGCAGAAGCAAAACTGTTTCGTCCCTGGATCTCGTCCACATCTGCCCCTCTCGGTGGTGCACGAGTTCGGTTACGCAACGTTAATGGCTGTGGTTATGAATTCCGCGAAAGGCATGGATGTGTTCATCATAGGGTTGTAGAGTGGTTTGCCTTCTCACACCACCACCTACCTCAACGTGCCATCGCCGTGCTGTAATCTTCTGCTCAGGGTAGGGGAGACCACGAGACCCTATTTACAAGCTTCCATTTGACTTTTGCCACTTCAGAAGCAACTCTGCGCTCGCTAAAATTCCACAGCCTTTCGTCAGAAGGAAATTCTCTGGTCAAAGGAAGTGAGTTTTCTCCTTATCCTACGCTCAGAAATGACGATGAACTCATCACACATCAAATATCATCCGTATTTGCTTTCTAACAGTTTAAAATCGAAAATTAATAATAACAACCGATTTCATTCATGACAAAAGATACAAACTACAACAATAACAACAATGACTGTAAAAATATTTCCCATGGCTGCATCGCAACCGACGATTTTCAATCAGTATATGATATAATAATAGGTGGCAGTAAATTCAGTAAAGTATTAAAATAAATATAAAAAAAAATCTAACAGTCAGCAATAAAAGTTTAAATGGTGCGCTTTTATAACCTTAATGAAAACTGTGTACTATCTATCATGTTTTTTTATATTACTACAGAATTTATTTCATTCTCCCTTCCATTCGTTCATTATTTCTTTATCTGTTCGAAATTGATATGTACTAAATGACATTAAGTTCAAAACTAACAATCCTAATCGTATCTAAAAAAAAAAATAGAGGCGTAGCTTTTCTTTAAAATCGTCTCAGTTTCTGTAGTGCCGTGATGATGAAAATTTCAGGCAGGCGGAATTTGCAAGTTATAGTGAAGGAAATACGTCCTTTTTGCCACATATCTTTCTTACCCCACCCCCTCAACTGTGGAAATTAAACTAGCATCAGGCGTGGGGGACACTGTTAGTCAGCCGGCAGAGTGGGACCATCGACCCAAAATGCCAAATACACACATACTAATATTGATGTTATTGATTGATTTTACCTACATGCCTTAAATTGCGACAACTCTCGTATCTGTTGCCTGAGCACACATTTGTCCTAAACTTTGTTCTTGCCAAGAATGTGAGTCGTAAAACCGTGCGGTGAGCGTGGACTCGCCTGCCTACCCTTGATTTTTGGAAATCTCTTCAATTGCCCATTCACCAATCCTGTCACACTTACCTGAGAAGTTGATTTATTGATTAGTGTTTTCTGGTGCAGCAACAGGTAAGAACGCTAGTCAGATAAGCGCCGTGAATGTTTTTATGGCGTGCCATAACGAGTATCACGCCCTCTTACCACACTTCCCACTCCCAACCGCCATATCCATCTATAAAAGTATCATTAGACCACTCCTCCTTTACGCCTGTCCAGTTTGGATCTCCCCTGCAAGAACAAACCTAAACAAGCTCCAAATAGTCCAAAACCAGTTTCTTAGAACTATCACAAATGCCCCTTGGTTTGTCTCAAACTCACAGCTCCACAAAGAATTTCAAATTGACTCCATACAACACCATATGACATACCTCTCAACCCAGTTCTATCACTCCATACCTCAAATTCCATACCTAGACAACTTCAGACTCCGGAAAACTCTTCATAGAACCCGATTAAAAAATAGATATCCATGCCAGGCATTCCTAACCAAATTTGCCGAAATAGATTGCTTTTAGAGGTGTCTGGAAAAGATTTCCTCACCCGTATTAGTTTTTAGTTTAATTTTAGGTAATTTAGAATGTAAGCAATCAATACATATGTAAAGTGTTAAATGTACTGAACTATGTATGATCTGTAAAAATAAAATATATACATAAAAAAATCACGCCCTCTTTGAATAGTGAGAACCGGTGCCGATTTACATGTCGGCATGCAGTTTTCATCAACCAGGTATCTCCTCCCATCGGGGCACCGCCCCAACCGAGACATACTCTTAATCTCCTGACTCGTCTCCCGATATGCGTTGTACGAGTATATGTAAGCGAATGTAAGTAGGGGTGAGATAGGACAAAAGGAAGGAAAGATTCCGCTCAGTCCGTGGCCCGTTTGTTATAGTGCTGCTCCGGCATTCGCCGGGGTTGATCGAAGAAACCAAGGAAAACTACCGATGAGAGCAGAACCTCATGGCCAGAGGCACTGCAGTGATATCAACTAATGACCTGAGCCATCTAAGCCGGTCGCATCCTCCTGAGAAGTTGAATCACGGCACTTTTGGTTGTACCTGCACCGCCCAGTGGCCCTTGACTAAAGTTCAATAAACAATACTGACGAAATTGCTGGCCATATAACTGTGTACAAATTTAATATGTATGAATAATGTATATGTATCGCTATAGAAACCTGTTTCAT
Source organism: Teleogryllus occipitalis (assembly GCA_011170035.1). Classification (NCBI taxonomy): domain Eukaryota; kingdom Metazoa; phylum Arthropoda; class Insecta; order Orthoptera; family Gryllidae; genus Teleogryllus; species Teleogryllus occipitalis. The sequence continues at coordinate 33,651 of BLKR01006807.1, read as the reverse complement.
GAAGTATTCTCGTGAAGTTTTTCAAGTTATTGTAATAGAGGTCGTGAGAATGAGGTGGCCGGACTACGCAAGGAGCGCGGGAGTTACAAGAGTGCATTTATCATTCTGTTTGTGTGTTTACAATCATTTGCAGGATGAAATAACTAAATTCCGATAGAAGTGAGTATTGATTCCAAGTGCCTCAACTATTGAACTCAATAGTCTCGTAAGAGTAAAGCATGTATCCATCTCGGCAGCAGAGCACCTCCCCTACTGAAACGTGAGATCTCGAGCACACGGCTTGCGGGGTTATCCACTACAAGTTTTCCTCCCAGCGAGATATAGTCAATGCTGGGACAAGATCAAATCTACGATTGGTCTCCTGACGTGTATGACGGTTCTTGTAAGTGTGTATGTATGAGGAGGAGTGGAGGGGACAAGGATGAGGAAGAAAGGATCGCGCGCTGTCCGCGGTCCGTTTGATAAGGTTGGTACTGCTCCAGCATTTGATTGGCACTAACCAGAGAAATCAATCCACATTTTCGTTACCAGGGTCCGGCAATAAGAGTTTTTCTGTTGAAAATTTGCCCTGTCTTCCCGTAGCATCAGTATAAAATGTCAGTAATATTCAGAATAAAACGACACGAAACTAAAGAATATTTTAAAACCACACTCAATATAAAAGAAAAAGATACAAAACTAAAAAATAACTACTATAGAAGAGTTTGGAGTAAGTCAGAAGTGAGATTCACATTAAGGAATGAGTTAATGAAAAAACATTATGAGAAAAATTCCGAAAGTGGTGCATTCCTTCATGAATGGTTTCCATTTTCCCACACTATCTGGTGGATTACGAATTACAAATCTTGCATTATCACGGTCAAAGACTACTTTCGAGGTGTGCGCGTGGAAGTGAGAGTAGTCTCACGAGGAAAATCGCAAGCCTTGTCTTTCTGCGGTCGTGTAGTAAACAAAATGCTGCCTATTCCTTTTACAGCTCCCGCCTCTGCGACTGACCACCTGCTCACCTACTTTCGCGGTGGCAAGAAAGTGCATTGATAACGATGACTCACACATTCGGTCTTCACTCTCACTTTCGCATTTGCTGTCATCAAGTCTTTGTTCAGCATTCTTTCATTATTGTTCAGGGTTTTTTAATAAAAATGGACTTGTCCAGTGAAAGCGTTTGAGAACACTGACCATGTATCTGTATTCAAGATCACTGAGCACATAAAATTAAGTCATTGTCTTATTCATTAAAAATGCTTGTATTTATGAAAATAACGCTAATGAACGAAAAAAATCCACACCTTCAGAATGAAAGTAGGTGATTTCAAAGGAAACGACACACTGAGTTCGATAATCATCATAAAAAGTTTCTATCACACAGGGTTCAAATGATATGAACATATTTAATAACTGAAATAATCGAAATCTTTTACTAATTTCTGCATTATCGCTGCAGTTAAATTACCACAAAATTGTATGAACATGCTTCATTTGAGGATAAAAAAGTATGCATATTCATATAATGATATTGAAACATCTTGGAAGGAGAAATTTCTATTCCATTGTTTAAAAACGCTTTGCAACTTGTCACTTAATCTTGTATTCCTGTTTACTCTCTGACAAGCAACCAGCAATAAACTCCAATCTTTGCACGATACTTACCCCCCTTGGTATCTTTTCTACATTGTAGTAATATCTTGATAAAACTGTTCACTAAGTTCATCACTAATATCACCCAAATTCTGCGAGAAAAATTAAGATGGGAGTGAAGAAAATGATTTTTCAGAGACATTCTACACCACATAATTTTGTAACCTTTTAACCATTCTGTGACATTTTAAATTTGTTTTCTTTCTTCGTAGCGAGAAATTCGTGCACAACTCTCTTAAAGGATTGCCAAGCTTTTAACTCAATATCTCATAATTGTTCTTCCAATATTTCACCCATCCATGAGTTTTATGACTTGCGGACAGATAAAAATTCTTTCCTTCGATTTTGCATAACTCATCCATGGAATTATTTCACAGCTTTGAAACTATATTTTGAAAAAGTTATAAACAATTTCCATTCATCTGTATTAGAGTGATACACAATTCACTCATTAGTCCCTTAATGTCTGCACGAAAACAAAACTTCGCCGTTTTCCTACGCACGAGTACATAACTTTCTCTTCTTAAAAAGAACTTCGAAAGGAGAGAAAGTAAAAGTAATTTTAAGAGCAGAATATTGGGCAAAGGTCTCGTGTCTGTTTCTAAACTAATTTTTTTGTCCCGCTAACAATTAGTTTCCATTGCTGTAATCTGAAGCCTACTTTAGATTCTTTTTTGACAAATTCAGGTCCCGTGCGATATCATTTAGGTCTTTCTGCTCTACTAAGAGCCAGTATCAGTCTTTCCTGGTAAGTAGTCTGGTTCTTTTGAAGTGGATGCTTCTGTTTCTGGGGGAAATGCGTCTACAGTTTCATCACAGTTTTCTTCATGACTTGTTGACCATGTTTCCAGGGGAACAGGCACGTGTAATCTGTCATTGTGTGACACAGATCGCATGGCAGAAGAATTGTGGATATTTGATCTGGACAGGCCAGATATCTTGATCATAACGAAGTAGCAGTCATTAAAATGGTTTGTTTGTTTTCTCCACAACATTTGTACAGCGTATTACAATGATTTTCGTGCAACCACAACCTAAGGATTCTTGTTCAGGTGACGCAACACTGGTGAGCACCTCATATATTGTCCTGATTACAAACTCGACAGCCAAAGTATCATTTTGTAACTTCTTATATTTTTTCTTTGAAGTTTGTGTGGAAATCTTCCACAAACTTAACAGAAATTGTCGGGTTGATTCGCATACTTTCGATGTGAAATGATTTGCATTTTATTGAACCGATTCAATTCAATGGATAACGTGGAAAATTTCACTTTTTAAAACCCACAGAATTGTAATTTATTAATGTATTTGCAGGACACACAAACTAGACACGAAGTTCACGTGCACTGCAAGTACGGTTCCGCGTGACACCAACTCAGAATCTGCCATACCAACAGTTGAATTCTTGTATACGTGCAATAAGGAGCTAAAATAATTCCTTCCTGTGACTGATGCGCAGTAGGAAATGAGGGTGCCCAAGACTTGTTTTCAAAACATCCCTTAAGACCTTTTAAGACCACTAAGACCTACCCGTACGTGAGCGCGACTACCGGTCGCGAGAAAGAAGGCGCAATCTTCGAATACAGAAAGTTTAACAGGAAAGCCTAATTTTGTTGATATCTCAGGAACGTGACATAGACAAACTGAACAAATATTTTATTTTTAAATAGATTTTATGCGTATTGATTCTATGCGCACATTTGAATATGTATTTGCATTAACAGCAAACTATAGTACGATACGGTATATTTAAAAAGTGTGCCGTGATATGACATTTTCATTGTGATATTCATAATTAACGTATAAAATTGAGTACGTTGCGCACCCTACCTTCCTGGAAGTAAAAATCTTGTTCCTAGTATAATTTTTCAATTTAAAACCGTGTTCGATAAATAATTTCTTTGTGAATACGGCTTCATGACGTACTTATTTACTCCTTAGTTAAGATGAGTGATGAAAGTTCTTTTTTAGATGTTTTTCTGGTATTCACGAGTGCAAATGCGTCGCGTGCAAAATGTCAACCATGACGATACACTTCGTACAGAAAAAGCGATGTCACAATGATTTTGTGTCATAATATGACATTTAAGAACTATTTACTGCACCGGAAAATATAAGTTTGAATGTCAACAAAAAATCTATGACGTACTTCTTTTGTACTATTTATAAACTACGTTGGGAAAGACATAAGACTGTATGATAAAATTTTCAATGTCTAGCACTATGACCTAATGCAGGAACGCTCAGCATAACTTACTGGGATTGTGGAGCCGCCCGAGATACCCCCAGACAAAGGCGAGAGAGCACAGATATAAACTCGTGTATGAACAGTCACATTTATCCGGTAAACTGCGAGATGGCGGACGAAGCAAGGCAGTAGCAACAACAAACCAACATAGCCAAATGTTTTTATTTTTTACTAATAAGTTATTTCCTTTTATTGCCTTCGAAACGCAACTCGATATACTGTGTATAATTTATTTAGATCGAGAGGATCGTAGTCAGGTGGGAAATATGAAAACAATTAAATGACGCTACATTTTTTCTTGCGAAGAGGATAATGAAAGAATTATGGGAAGGAAATACGTAAAGACTAATGAAAATCAAGATATTAGAATCCTAAATTAACATCAAGTTCATTGATAAATAAGTAAATCTGAATCGATAAAATTACATAAAAAATAAAATCTTGTATGTGCTGCGGGCCTGAATGGCTCCACTTATCTCTGGCGACAAAAAGTCCTCTGTCGGAAGGACATCGAGCTTTTTGTAGCAAGTAGATTTTTAGAACCAATATGACGGCCTCGATGAGTAAATAGTTTCTTGTTCAACGCGGAAGTACTTATATTGTTTCATGTCCTGAGGCCTTGAATATCGTTTTATGTCCTGAGGTAAAAAATGACTAGTACGTCGCAAGATATGGAATCATATTTACACCGGCATTCCGCAGTACATTGCGGCGTACCTTTTGAACGCATGCACACCTTTCGAACGCATGACATTTAAGTTATATTCGAAGTCATAAAGTTATATTCATCTACTAAAAACAAATTTATGATATGAAGTAACAAGTTGTTTTGTAAAAAGCATTGTTGGCAATAGAATGAATGTAATATCGGGAACACACCTATTTTCATTTCAAACAGATTTAGTTTTTTTTAAGCTACGTGAGTTTATGTAAATTATAGTATTTTATACTTAAGTAATCATTATTTCAGGAAGAAGATGGAACTCCTAGAAATACACTACAATATTGGCAATACACAATTAAATGGCATATACTAAATTAAAAGACAAATACCAAACCAATATACGCTTCATCCGTATGCATCACACATTTGTTAACTATTTGGGTCCACATACAATGTGAATGATTCTTTTCACGCACGAAACTGTGGCATATATGAATGAGAATCTCAATATCAAATTGAAATATGAAAAGTCGCATGATATTGTGTTGTGAGCGATCAACCGTTCTGAACATTGAGCACCTTGTGCAAGGAAAAGAACTAGTGTGCTAAAACAGCACTTACTTTCTCACCCGTATTTTGACGCAAAATTACCAAAAAGTACTCAAATTTTTGAAAACATGTTCCTGATCTTATTTCAAAATATATCTTTAAAGAACAGATTTCATTAAGGGAAAAATCTCTAACTTTATTATATTAGTTTTAGGAAGACGCCGAACAAATTGTGAAATTTTGCAATTTTCGAAAAATCAGTTTTCAACAAACGTGAGATCTGCACCATCTTCTTAAACGTCCTTCACACTATCCAACAACAAAATGTAATCAAAAACGACGCAGCAATTTTTTTTAATTTGTAAAATTTCGCAGGAGCTTCATGTAAAAACCCCTCCCCCAAATTGTAGAATCGGTTTCAAATTCAAGGAACCGCGACATCAGCTAAAGTGGTTGGGGAATATCAGTTTTGGAGAAAATCGACTGAACTGTTTAGCTGCTAGCATTGCTCATGGACAGAAAAATGCTTTGCCGTTGTTTTTGGGTATTAAGGACCAACAAAACATGGATTCTGGCTACACCACGTTAAAGATGATGTTTCCCCTAAATTTAGTAACTGGATTTATCATCTTTGTCGTTACCAGGGATCTGTAATAAAACTTATTATGCCAAAAATTCACCGTTTTCGCAAAGGATTATATAAATTTGTACTCAGTAGGAAGGAAGTAAAAACACATGGGGTTTTGATCAGTGATGAACACGTGACATGATTTGATTTTCACTTTCTCGCTACTGCTTACGCAGTACAGAGAAAAGTTTGTGATGCTGCGGGAAAAAACGGATTGTGTAAATAAATAATAATTTTTTTACCCAAAAACTTGTATTGCAGGGCCCTGATAACGAAAAAGTGAATAAATATTGTGCCTATAAATTGTAAATTACTTTATCAAATACATTGTGTAGTCACAATTCATGTTTTGCAGATATTGTTTTCTTGATACCAAAAGATCTATTTATGGCAAAACCTTTGTCTGTGTCAATTTTTCCGGGGGGGTGTCTTTACGTGAGGCCTCTGGTATCTTGAAAAAAAGGGTCCAAATTTTTTTCTTAACTTTTGTTGTCGTATGGTGTAAAGGACGTTTAAGACAAAAATTTAATAATTAAATATATTTTTCTCAAACTTTCATTTCAATTATAGTAAATATAAATGTATTTATATTAAATATAAATCTATTTTTCCCAAAGCTTTCATTTCAATTGAACACGTGTTTCCTCTTAAACAGAAAAAACAACTCGGAAAGCAATACTTGTGTAACAAAATAAATACAAACATCGTGTAAAAACAAACGTATTTACATTATTTACAATGGTTTTGACACAAACAACAGCAGCATTATGTTGATGTTGGTGGTGTCAACAGCATTATAAACTGCAAACCATGATTTGTCCGCGTCCCATTGTGTCGTTGGCTTATCGTGGCATGTATAGACCTCGTATCAATTATATACCGTACTATGTATAGCCCTCGACCCCCATTTTATTTACAAAATTGTAGCTCTTTTACTATTGAACTGTGCTATTGTGTGTGCTATTGTGTGTGCTCTTTTACTATTGAACTACACAAAACCAGTCTGCCACAACGTCTGGTAATGATATGGAATTCATCATTTCTATTTTACCTACCTAGTTCACTCTTAATAATTTACCGTTTACCATGGTCAACAACTCAACAATAAAATGAATCCTAGTTCTTGCAACAACTCCACGGAGCTCACTTCTTCAAAGAGTTGGCAAGATTTTCGATTCTAGCTAGAGAGCTGGGTCGAGTTCAGCCGCTGCCGGGAGGAGAAATCTAGCGGCCGGCTGCTCTGATCGGTAGTTTCCGTGTTTTTTTGGTCAATATCTGGCGAATGCCAGTGCAGAACCCTAACAAAGAAGCCACGGACCGCACGCGATCCCTCCTTCCTCTTCCTTCTCCTACCCTCACCCCTTCCTTACATTTACACTCACATGCTCTACACTATCACACTTGTCGGGAGACCAGCGAGTTTGCCCCGGCTGGGGCGGCGGCGACAGACAGCGGTTGCCCCTCTGGTGAGAGATACCTGGGTTAAGACAAATCCTCGCAAGCCGACACAGGTCCTCCCACCCCCACCCCCCACCCCCGCCGATCTCGCCAGCCAGCGGGGGAAACTCACATCCACCTCCCGCGACGAAAACACGCAATACACGCACGGAACTAACGACCTTAGCATATGACGCGCCCGGTAGCACTAATTAAGCAATCAATCTTCAAAGAGTATAAAGTATTGTGGTTGAGCACAAAATGGATCATTTGCCACATACCTTCGTACACTTCTCAAGATTACCATTTAGAGGGGAAAGCAACGTCTATCTCCCTCTTGGTCAGCTGACAGAATACGGGCGTTTAATGAAGACGTGAGTCTTCTCTCCAGTTCCTTCGTCCCGCTGCATTTCGCTCATCAATGAGCTGATTCCCATCTTCAAGTGAATAACATTTATACGATTTGATGTCCAAACATTGTAATAATTTCAATGTTCTCGATTAATACAATCTGTAATGATGTATTAAGCTGGTGAGTGGCAGAGGTAAACACATGACCACGAGAGAAGGGAGAGGACACAAAAATAGTTTCGAAACGACATTCAGAGCAATGACCTCTAGAAACAGGACAACGACCTTGAGTTCGATGTACTTCGTGGAATCTGATGCTCTTTTGAACATGCTGCAAGGCAGGAAGGAACCCAGCCGACATCTCATGGAGGTGAGAGCACAACACAAGAGGGGTCTGACGCAACGTTCAAAAAATCCAACAGCAAGCCAGCAAGCGGAATGCGTACATGAAAGTATTATTTAGTACTAACGTCAAAATAATACATAAAAATCTGTTCGTGAGATATAGAAGTACCATCAAATTAAAAACTCTAAGCCCATTTCAAACATGATCAAGAAAAAATACTGGAGGAAAGGTAGTATTATTATCTCAGTTTCAAGCACCAATTTTCCATTGCAGCTGTTGCCAACTGGAGTTACTGTTGACTTATACATAAATTTGTCGAATCGTATATTAAAATGTTTGTTTTACTCTGTACGTAAATATATTTTTGATAGCATATGATGAGTCATAACTAATAAAATATTTATGTATCCAAAAATAGTGTGTGACACTCATTTGATGTAAAATGTTGCTCTTCATTAACTTAGAGGATAAACGAAAGCAACATTCGATTAGGTATTACAAAAGTGGTAGTTACAGGAAGCAGTAGTAAGAGCAGGCCGTAATGGGCCACATGAACGCAAAGTCATTAGGGCGTGGTTTCCCCTCTTCTTGTTTACGACACTTTATTATACCTAGTGTCCCACCAACTATGGACCACACCCATAACTTCTAAACGGTTAAGGATATCGAAATGCAGTTTTCGCGGCACAAAGCGGAATCATGAGGCAAGTAACATGCCATAGAGATATGTCTATAATGTTTTTAGTTTTCGATAAATTTAATCACCTTTGATTTTTTAAATGGAACTATAGATTTTTCTCAATAACAAATTATAGAGCATGAAAATAGGAATAAAATGATGCATCATATGTTAGTGTTCTGATAGTAATTTTAGTATAAAATTATATTTTCTGGCATGAGATATTCAAGTAAACAGGCAGCCTTTGCAACTGTCTCCGTTTGGGGAAGGTGTCCTTCGTGGCGTCGATACTCTTTTGTGGAGAGAGGAGTGTGAGAGGGGTGGCCGTGTATGATGAAGGCGTAACTGCAGCAATTCATGGTCTTGACACGAAAAACATATGAACAAACATCAATTTTAACGATCAGAGTGAGAGATTGTTTCCTATTTGTTCGTCTGAGTTGAACTTTTCTTCTTCTGAAATTGAAAATCAACGAAAATCGAAAAAAAAACAAATAAAAAATATTGCAGCGAAAACGATAATAATAAACGTCATTTTCAAACTTACAAGAATCGAGCTCAGTGCAGAAACAAGCCGTCATTTTAAAACATCGCAAGCAAATGAATGCTTAAATATTTTCATTGTAATATCTCGATTTATTCATCAGATAATAGATAGAAATTTTCTCTTATCATTTACCGTTAATAACCTTCCTATTTAAACACGTACCAAAAGAACAAAGCAATAAAAATTTAAATACTCTTGACAGTTCTAGACACAGTTCTGGCTTTTCTGACAGTTCTGGCTTCTTGTTCACTTTGAAAATAATATTTATTATTATCATCTTCCTTACGCTATCAATTTTTATATCGTTCTTTCGAATGATCGATATTTTGAAATTTCAATAGAAGACAAGGTAAATCCAGATAAATAATTGGAATAAATATCCCATTATAATCGTCAAAATTGGTATTTCTTAGTGTGATGTCTGTGTCAACACATAGGATTGCTGTAGTTATGTCTCTTATTCCCCACTGCCACCCATCTCAGTCTCTCCTCTCCATGCAACAGTCTTGATGCCACGAAGGGCACCTTCCCCGAAGGCGAGAGTTACCAGGGCTGCTACACGATTGCCCGTTTAATACAAAATCACATCTCAAAAAGTATAATTTTATACTCAAGTTACTTTCAAAATATTAGCAAATGATACATCATTTTAATCCTCTTTTCATGGTCTATCCATGGCTGGTAAGAAAAATATATAGTTCCATTTAAAAAATCATAGATGATTAAATTTCTCGAAAACTAAAAATATTATAGACAATTTCTCTATGGTATGTTACTTGCCCCCTGATTCTGCATTGTTCAGCAAAATCTGTATTTCGATATCCCGAACCGTTTAGCAGTGATGGGGGTGGTCTATAGTTGGAGGAACACCTGTATACAAAAGTGCATGGTGAGACCAAATGTTATGAACGAGGTTATCTTGAGATGCCATTAAATATGGCATCTCAATGATAACACAATGTAGACACCATTATCATAGGTAATTCCATAGGTGCTTTGAAAATTGTCAATAAATCTCCGAGTCGCGAAGCGACGAGCGGATTTACTCGTATCTAATGATTTCCAAAGCACGAGTGAAATTTAATAGGACTATTTCAGGAATGAAATTTGAGTTTTAGCATGTTCATTAATCGTATCCGCGTACCTCTTCTTGAGATCTCATTTTGCTAGATAAGAAAGGAGTACAGGAGTTGTTTTTTTCGACGTCATGAATATTACATCAAACCAGTAGTTCATTTTTCGAGACAAAATAGTTTCTATAAAACGGAAGCGAACGTGTCTGGTTATCAGATTTTGCCTACTATGCCTGTTGCTCTCATTTATTCTTTATTCAACTAATGTTGGTAAAGGAGTGGGGGTACGGCTCAAGAAAACGTGCGCGATAATGTTATCTAAATTCATCTTATTCGTTTACGTATGTTCATTGACTAAGTACATCAACCTCCATTTTCTGATTACTTACTCAAGGTCGTCTGCAATGTTACAATCAAGGAGGTGAGGTTATACGTATACGCATAAGTGTAATCTGCTGGTTTCTATCCTACAAGTACTGATTCTTGAATTAGTACTGATTTCTTGAATTAGTATATCTTTCCGTAATATGTAGCTTTGGTCCTTATAAAAAATTTCAAACTGTTTCCAAACATCTTTTCTATTTTTATCGGTGTTCTCTGCAGCAGCTTGTCGAATAATATCGAATATTTCTTTCTCTAACGCATCACCAACTCTTTTCGTCATTTCCTTTAATTGCAATGTTTGAATGAGACAATGGAAAAGCGCTCTTCTTGCACATCGACACAGGGATCGATACATACTGCCTCCTAAGATAGATGAATCGCAGCTAATGATTGGGCACTAAAGAGAAGGTGGAAAATAAAATCGATCAAGAAAACTGATATTTGTTTTTTGTGAATCACTGAAAAAAAGGTCTGCGAACTCCTGCTCCACTACGGCCTCGCATACAATTGTCAGCTCAAGCAGAAAAATTCGTGATGCTTACACAAGACTGTCCACTTATCACTAACTGGTTTCAGTTTTCTTCCTATTTTCGTGATTTCAGTTTTTCGCTTAAAACTCACAAAAAAGACATAGAAAGATTAGAAAGAATTCTTGAAATTCACTATAACCTCAGATTTCTAATATTTTTACGTAAATGACGTATAAACCCTCTCCCTCTCATATCATCCTCCCACAGTAGAGAGTCTCATCACCTGCGGCAAAAAAATACAATTTCACGCTCACGCACTTCCAAATAATGTAAGAGGTGAGAGAGCGCGCCTGAGAGAGAAGAGAGAGCGCGCGCGAGAGAGAGAAGAGCGCGCGCGCTGCAGAAGAGAAACGCGCGCGAGAGAGAGAGAAGAGCGCGCGAAGAGAGAGAAGAGCGCCGCGAGAGAGAGAGAAGGCGCGGAGAGAGAGAGAGAGCGCGAGAGAGAGAGAGAAGAGAGAGCGCGCGAGAGAAGGCAGCAACGCGCGAGAGAGAGAGAGAGCGCGCGAGAGAGAGAAAGCCTTGAAGAGAGAAGAGCGCGCAAAGAGAGAGAAGAAACGCGCGAAGAGAAGAAAACGCGCAAGAGAGAGAGAAGAAAGAAACGCCTCAAGAGAGAAGAGAAGAGGAAACGCGCAGAGAAAGAGAGAGAAGCGCCTGCAGAGAGAGAAAGAGAAGAGAGCGCGCGCGCGAAGAGAGAGAGAGAGCGCGCGCGCGAGAGAAAGCGCGCGAGAGAGAGAGAAGAGAAGAGAAGAGAGAGAGAGCGCGCAGAGAGAGAGAGAGGAAACGCGCGAGAGAGAGAGAGAGCGCGCGCGCGCGAGAAGAGAGAGAGAGAGAAGGCGCGAGAGAGAAGAGAGAGAAAACCTTGCTTGCCGCAAAAGAGAAGAGAAACGCCTTGCTTATGAAGAGAAGAAGAGAAGGCGCGCGAAAGAGAAGAGAGCGCGCGCGCGAAGAGAGCGCGCGCGCCGCGAAGAGAGAGAAGGCGCGAGAGAAAGAGAAGAGAAACGCGCGAGAAGAAGAAAACGCGCGAAGAGAAGAAGAGAGAAGCGCCGCGAAGAAGAGAAAACGCCTTGCCTGAAGAAGAACGCGCGCGAGAGAGAGAGAGAGAGCGCGCGAGAGAGAGAGAGCGCGAGAGAGAAGGCGCGCGCGAGAAGCGAAAACGCGCGAGAGAGAGAAGGCGCGCGAGAAGAAGAAGAGAAGAGAAGAGCATGAAGAGAGAGAGAGAGAGTGATAGAACGAGAGAGATATATAGAGAGAGAATGTATGAGAGAGAGATATGTAGAGAGAGAGAGATATGTAGAGAGAGAGATATGTAGAGAGAAGTGTGTAGAGAGGGAAAAATGTAGAGAGATATGTAGAGTGATAGAGCGAGAGAGAGATAGAACATGAGAGAGATGGATAGAGGGAGACGACAAACGATTGTCACTTGCATGTAATTAGATGGTTGTTATATATTAATTTTCTGAACCTACCACAACTTCTTATGAAAACCGCACCTTTAGGATACGGCGCCGCGCAAGAGAAGTTCGCCCAGTGGGAGGGGAATGGGCGGGCGTCGACGCCGGCCGACCGTGGCCGCTTTCTCGGAGGCTGACACTGCTGTCGCATGCGCAATCGCGAGCTGGAAGTCTTCCGCGTGAGATCTGGGATATGGGGCGGCGACCTTCGAGCGCAGCCGCTACCTTTACTCCCACCACGCGGTCGCCGACCCCGCCACCGCCCCGTCCCTCCCCTCCACCAACCGCCGCGCCCCCCGCCCCCGCTCCCCCGCAGTCCACCAAACGTCCCGCCGCCGCCGCCGCCGCCGCCGCCGTGCCCCCTTCTCCCGGCCTCGCACGTGTTTAGAAACAGGTAAGAACCAAGAAGTAATGATGAATCCTCCTCTGAGTTCTGCGAGTCCTCGAGTATTTACAAAACAAGAAAAGAAGTGTGACGTCCAACTTTTCGGATTAAGTACAAGCCTTACACACGGTGTTATTATGTGTAGTATACTCAAGGTTTCCTTCGCCAGTCACCGACATTGGGGTCAATGTGAACGACTTTTTCACTTCGGGAAATCAGACCTATCTTTTCGTTCTGAACAGATTTTTACTGACCAAATACATATTTATATTCAGTAAATCATACCTCTTTCTTACAAATTACCTAGGAACTCCAAATAAAATCACTAATTACAACAACAGCAACAACAACAACAAAAATATGTGTGTGGTTCTACGAAAGCGTATACCCTCTCGCATTAATAGTAATTTTTACAATTGTCGAAAATGCAGTAAGTGGAATGCAAATTAAGTTGCGCAATTCTTATAAGCTTACTTTGCACTAAAACAATTTTTTGAAATCTTGGGCCCACAAATCGTGGATTCTGACTACACTACGTATTAAAGGAAGTAGTTTATTGTATATAGGAAACCAAGGTTTCTCCTTTTTCAGTATCAGAGCCCCGAAATACAAGTTTTTCTGTCGAAAAATCGCGTTTTTGCCGCAGCATTACAATACTTTTTCTATACTTACGTGAAAAGTATGCGTGAAAGTAAAAGTATTATTTGTAATTAATTATACATTGTACATCAGAAAAAATTAAATTAAAATGATACTATTGGAGCCACAACAACACGTATTTCTCACATTTAGTAACGGTTAAGCAATATTGCAATACCACAATGTCTGTCCATATTAAGTCATCAGCTTTTACTTGTAAACTGGATATGAATCGAAGCGCATTAGATACAAAAAGTAGTTATTTTCACACTAATTCATCATCACATTTTCAACAATCCAAAACTGCTTTCCATACAGCAAAAAACTTCAGCAGGACAATGAGAAATAATTCTGAGAATTAGAAAGATCTGATTTTTAGAAGATGTTAGTATCCAGAACCCACCAAAGAACAAATGTTTCAGTATCCAGAATCCACAAAACATGTAATCTAACTTCACAATTCTCTGCATCCTACATTAAATAGCTTATGCATTCCACTTACACACGTGGTGACGAGGTAATACCTAGTTACTACGAGCATTTTGGGATCCCCTGGGTTTTCTAGACTTCTCCAAGGGACTAAAAAGTTATTTTTCTGCAATTACGAAGAAGAATATTAAATTCCTCCATGGTAATTTACAAATTGGGTGTAAACCTTAATAGAGCTCTTGAGAGCAATTAACAAGATAGCAAGTAGATCGTCTGAAGACGTAATCGTCAGAGTCTTTAGGGCACACACTACGTGGATTTTGCCATAGCCTAGCAGGATTTTGGCGTTTGCCACTCCATAAAGTTTGACTGCCAGAGGAATTACAGGTTGATATTTCACCATCTTTCCCTCCCCTGCTTTCAGAATGCTAGACCCATCTTCGTGGCGGATAGTGATATTGGCCGCGTGGATCCCTTTCCGGCTAAACTGCTAGATCAAGTAATTTACTTCATTCCTTTCCAATTATCAAGCCCCAAGTTCGCCAACTCCGAGTAAAAACATTTATATTGAAAGCGTGTACAGCTTACGACCTTCTGGCGGACTCAAATCGAGTATGACAGTCGTTTTAAGAAAGAAAAAAGTGTATCATGAATCTCCCACTCTTAAATTCTTATTCGTTGAAATCTCATGAATTGTATTTCACGATTAACATACAATATCTCTGGCATAAGTAAGAGAAAGTAAAATTGTATACCTGCCAATAGGTATATAAAATGTTATTGGACAATTACTAGTCGTGGATGATGGAAGATGTTTATGATACCGTACACACGTATTTTCAACATCTTTCTTGCAATAATATACAACACCTTAGCATTTACTATGGTTCCGGAAAGTATATTGCAGACTGTCTGGCATATTCTAATGTTTTTAAATAGATTATTGCATCACCAGTTGAATGTGGCGTCGCCGATGCTGTCAACCGTTTTAAAAGTATTTTCATGTGTTGAATCTTTCTTTCATAATTCATATCTTTCATGCCTAGCTTTGTTCAAATATGTTCTTACTTCAAAAATGTTATACTTCCGTTCAAAAATTCTCAACCCTCAGTGTCCTTATATATTACCTCCAAACGAGATATGAACGGATAATATTGCAATTTCAAAATTATAATGGCCGTAAAAAATGCTTGCATGTATGAATAATGCGAATAGTTAGAATTCAGCACAGCTATATTTTTACGTTTTTTTCTAATATGAACATAAATGATCACCTGTACGCTGTTCCGCGTCATTCTCTATTCCTATTATAAAATCATTCTCAATTAGTTCGGAAAATTTTGACGCAAAATCTTCAACTTCATTTGATTCTCCCCGGGATTTGCTTAACACCTCCACATTTTTCTCCCCTAATTTTTGAAGTCATATTAAAACTCTGATTTGTGTTCTAAACTGTTCCTATTTTGTATGTTTATGTGAATGAGTTTTAAGTCACATTAAATTGAAAGTAGATATGTGCTCTCTTTAGAAAAGTATTCTTTAGTATTACAGTGACATTTCTGGTTTTCGTCTTATTTACTTCATATTCTTCAAATTTGATGTTCCAAGGCAAGTTAGAAATTTATTATGAAAATACCCATAAAATACTTCGAATCTTACAAATTCTGTCGCGCAATTTTCATTTCATATTGCTTCATATTCAAACACGCAAATGCACGTTTTTGTAAATTTCTTTAAATCTTCTGGTCGGACCCAAAAACAAATTATCAATTCCCCATCAGGAGACAGAGTCGCGTCGAATGACACCTTATCTGTCTTGACTGGTGCACGGGAAGTGGTCTAGCCGTGAATGACGGAAACGCACATCCGAACATTTGCACACTCAGGAGTAATTCAAATACTGTATAGCAGGGCTGCTGAAGCAGAGCGATTTGCAAACCGAAGCGTCCACACCGACAATTTTCAATGCAGCTTGGGAAGAAAAGTATCTTTTCGCAGATTGCGGAAGCCATGCCAAATGTTTAGTTTGCAAAAAAGTGCCTAATCGCATGAAGTTTAATTTGCAATATTATACGGTTAATCATTCTGCTGAATGTGACAAGTACTCTGAAAAAGAACGATGAAAACTTTGCAGTGCTCCGATAAACAATGCTTCTCAAGAAGTAAGTTTTGGATATATTTTCATGTTTCTATGCTGTTTTAACAGTACAAAAAAGAGCAGGGAGACTTTTTCAGTCTGAACAATGGAAAATACCACGAAGAAACAAGACGTGAACCACTGTGCGGCTTGCCGCCGATCGATAAAAGATGACGATAAAAGATGACGCTCCTTCTGCTGATGGAACTGCTAGAAAGAGCAGGGAGCAAGCATCGGCTTCTTCTCGGAGGCACTTGGCTGAGCGGCCCTGCTGCATAGAGATTGTGTTATTTCAGTGACATTCAGTTGTTATTGCTTTTTTCTCAAATTTATGCAAAAGAGAAATGTTTTCTATAGCTACATGTTCCCTATTGCATCCTACAACTTCCTATTTGACTATCAGAATAAAACATGTAGTGCCAATAACACTTTCTATTTCGGCAAACCGGGAGCAGTGGCTCAGTGCATCATCTGATGTCATTTCAGGGTCTTATCTCTGATAGAAGTAGGCTTCGCCACAGGGCAGGAATAGATGAAATTCCTCTTCCTGTCTAATAAATTATGAAAAATACCCCGGGAACGTGGGGTACTTCTTCTAGTCTGATTATAAAATCATGTTAAAACTAGTATAACTTTTAAGACCGTAATAAGGAAGTAATAATTTTACGCCGATAAGAAATATAAATACACGCCAGATTAATCAAGCACGCAAAAACAAACAGTTTTTATATGAATTGTAAATCTCTCATGGAGATGGAGTTAATGGGCACTCATTGCCGTAGTAACATGCGAAGTAATAGTTGGTAAACGTATACACTGAGAAACCTCGATAAAGAAATGTTCCACAAATATTATTTTTGTACAACAAAACAATTTTAATTAATAATAGGCTTTGTATGAAGAAAATTGATTTAGGGTTAACAGGTAATTTTAACAATATTATTGAAATGGCCCCACACGGAACACCCTGCGAACCCACAACAAAATACCGCGGGAGTGAATTCAGAATGTTAGGTAGTAGTTGCGAACTCGTACATGACTAGCTAGTACATTTCGTAATTTACCCAATCTTTGTGGCTAGCTACGAACAAACGAATCTCGACTTTGAATAGAACTTCAGACCAGCCAGGATCTTACATCCACTTCCACCTTTCGACCTTCACGGCGAAACTCGCGTTCAATGACCTCAGGCGATGTCGCTGCCACTGGGCGCGATCTTTATCTAACGTCAAGGAGGAGAAACTGGTCCTCTGTTGCGCAATCTTTGTAAGGCATTGATTGAAGCTGACCCCTCTACGCCACGGCACGTCTCTGCGGTCGACCACAAGACTGGCGACTTGCACGTGACCTGACCAAACGTGATACTGAATCGGGAAACGCTGCAACGTTCACATGAAAGGACTTTCTCTCCTTTATTATGCATCAAATACAACCCAGATTGTTTCACGTCTCGTAGTCTCTTCACAAGTAAATTATCAGTCTTATTTCATTCTTAATTTATTCTCAGCATCTATGGCCACCTTCTGCTTTTGTTCAACATATAGATGGATTTACGGAACCTATCAGCATTAGGCAAATTTATAAAACTGTTATAAACCTCCTTTACTTATTTAGTCGCACAATATTGTATCAATAATTAATTATTAATTACAATGTAAATTAAATAACGAGGTCAATAAGGATATCCCTAATGGTCAATAAGGCGATTCTTAATGTGTATGGTTCCTATATATTCGCATATGCAATTGTGCCAGCGCACGACGAAAAAAATCCTTAGAAACGTGTTAATTCTTAGTTTAGGGTACGATTAACGTAAAAGAACGAGTCACACCGAGGAACATTCGGTCTCTTCGCTTTCGGTTCATTCTGCCGGAGTCCAATGCCGTTGCATACGTTTCTACACTGTCTTTGCATTCGGTCCCGCCACACAGTAATAACAAATTACTTGTTTCGCTACATTGTAGTGCCAAATTACTTTCAAAGGCAGGTATTCTCTCTTTGCGCGCCTGGATCGAAGTCACAGCGAGGCTCGGACCTTCGGCCCTCGCATTCACTATAAAAAATCTTGAGTCTATCCACCGCATAATTACCAATTCACTTTTATCAGAAAGCACTTCAATGGTTAAGTTCACACTCTGAAATTAATAAAATTGAAAACTCACATGTCTGTTATTGGGTAAACTTGTAAATTATATTGAGTAAACGTGTAACTTCGTAAATTGCATTTTAGAATGACAGTTCGAACATTCACACTCTTTTCGCAAAAGATCATATTTTTGCCACCATTTTATAACATTAACAGCATCTTTTGGCTTATCTACAAAGAAACACCCGTTCAAAACCTCCATTGTGAACACACTGGCCTCCAGTATGCAAACTGCGCAATTGCAAACACATTGTGAAGAAAGAACACTACAAGCCTTGATTAGAATCGAATCCGACAAAATGTTCATAGTGATCAAGAGTCATACCCTAAAATAAGAATTAGCCCAAAAATTGTATGCCATGACGGTTTTGTCGATAGTTCATTACTTTACGTGACATATACATATTTTTAAACACAACTTCTGAAGTATTTACGTAGATGACACCTCCACAAAAACATTTCTTCTGGTATTTACTTCAACCTATTAAAAAAATGGATGAAATTATTTTTACATTTTGATTTTTTGGCCTATGAAATGGTTTTGGCCTATGAAATTGTTGCAGTCACAACTACAACAATTTTTTAGTAAAGACTGTACAGGGAAAGCACGAGTGATAGATCAAAAAATGAACTCACGGCCACTTCATCAACGACCTTACTTACATTCCCTTACACTGAGAAACATCACATTTACTGTTCATCGCTCAAACCGACGCTGCATGAAGAAAGTCGAACATAATTAAGACAACGAAATTTCATTAAAAACGTCTGACGTTAAGACTAAAACTTTCATTGCATTGGTATTCTGCAGATGGGAAATTCATTTTTTTTTGTTATTTACGTTGGTAAATAACATCATCAAATAACATCACGCTTCGCTCCTTAGCAACCATTTAAACAACTCTTTAAGAGAGTATCCATAGTAACGGCCGTTTAAATGTTCCAGTCCATTAAAAATATTTTAGAGAACTCTCGTTTTTTCATTTTACCAGTGCTCATAAATCTTTGGATACATATGTGCCTTTTGCCCCACTTGCCCCTTGTCCTTTTTGTTTCAATTATCTTACTGGACTCTTCTATCCCTAAGTTATTATTAAATGATCATTAACATTGAAACTGTGTGCTCAAAAAGTGAAATATTCTTTGTTCAGTCTTAATTATTTATTCTTATTGTGTTTTGTTTCATGATCTCATTAATATCCGGTGGAATGAATGGAGTTGAAGTTAAATGAGGTTGAAGTTAAATGGAGATGAAGTCACCAACAATTTCATTTCAATACATACTAATGACAATTCCTTATTTTCACTCCTCCAATTCCTTTAATCAAAGAAAGACACAAAAATCTGAAAAAGCGGAAGGATGGAAAGAAGATTTCAGCAGAAGTTTTGTGTAGATTTCAAATACGTTTTGTGTCTTCAAATGCGTCGATCAGCTTCAGTTTCCCGAGCACGCGATAGCAGGGCAGCGCTGCCTGTCTGGTGTGGCAGACTGTTACATTCAAAATATCCGTTCAACACAAGTCACAAAACAAGATTACTCGAAAATGTTATCTAACATATCATAATAAAAGGTGCTTGAATAAATTCTCGATGTTTCCCAACAGAGTAGTTTTATCATGACTCCCTACATAATTTCCGATGCGAAAGCAATTACAAGGAAATACTGTCGGTAATTTGTCGGAAATACTGTCGGTAGCTTGAATGTCAACATGGGTTTGGATGCTTCAGTGTAAACAACGTTTTGTTTTTTGTGAGTACTAAACAAAGTTGAGGTAAGATGAGTTTTGGATCACAAAAGAATATTTGCGAAGAATTTTATGGCACTATTGTATTGAGAAGAAATGTGCAGCTGAAGCACAGAAAATTCTTTTTGAGACTGAACGGTGAACAATATCGGTCGGTAACGACACGCAGAGACTGATTGCGATGCTTCAAATATAATGATTTTGATCTTGGAGACAAAGAACGATCTGGCACCACGAAAAAGTTTGAAGACGCATGTCAGACGTCAGCTGACTTCGTAAAATCATTACAAGTAGAAGACACCACAGTTACGAAACGTTCGTGTGCCATATGAGTTGAAGGCGAGAGACGACGAGCGGCGTTATCTCACATGTGAGCTGCTGCTTCAACGGCAGAGAAGGACAGGTTTTTTTGCATTGTATCGTGGCGATGAAAAGTGGACACAGTACGATAACCCTAAGCGTAAAAGATCGTGGGATAAGCTCGGCCATGCATTAACACCGTGTATAGAACCAAGTATCCATTGTTCGAAGCTTCACTTCTGCATTTGGTGGGATTGGCTGGGTGTAATTTTGTTGTGAACTTCTCAAAACAAACGAAACTATCATGGGAGGGGATAGTTTAGTTTGGTTTGTTGCTTTCACATGTTGATTTTCGCTATCAATTACAATTGATGCGATTGAGTCGAACTCTAAAGGAAAAACGGCCATTAAATGAGCAGAGACATATCAAGTGATTTTGTTACACAACGCCGCGTGAAAAAAACCCTGTCGATTTGGCTCGTGTCAAAGCTTTGAGATTTTGAAAAGTATTCTTTAAAATTTGGGGGTACTTTACATGAAGCCACCCAGACCTTTTCAAAATTGCTCCAATTTTTTTCTTTAAATTTCTTTTAAGAATAGTGTTAAATACAGTCATAAAGGTTGCATAGGTCTGATTTTTTGGAGTTCATTCTGAATTTTCACAAATTAAAGCAATCCCTTGCGTAAATTGAATCCTCCGACAATTCTAATTCTAATCAACTTTCAAATTCAACTTATATGTATATGATTTGCTTAGGGAGCATTTCGAGCGCTATGCGCAAAAAATTATGTTGGGCGTTGATGGGTCAATATTACCAAAAAAAAGATCGGTAATGAAATTACTTCTTTGCTTAGTCTAGGAAACGAAGCTACACCGTTCAACGTTATTAAAACAACTGTGTAAATCAAAATGGTGATATCTCTAGAAATAAATAATTCTGAGTAAATCTAAATGAAGTTGTAGCTGAAGGTATTGCCCGCTTAAATTATGAGTAAACTAGCGGTGAAACCAGAGCACATACATTCTGGCATTATTTTTATCTGCTCCCCTATATTATACTACTTCTTAAACCTGCAAAGGTGTTTTCAACCAACATTTTTTTCCGCTCGGAGACCCAATCTGAGATCATCAGTGTTAACCTGCCGTTACTCCTACCACTACGCGATAGAAGCGCCGAAAGGTTCCAACTCAGGCCGACGCTTAAAAACGTAAATGTTCTCTTCATGTAAAGTATCCTCAAAAATCAAAATATCCGTTTGAAACTCCCAAATCCTAGAGTTCGTTCAGATCGATTGGGGAATATCAATTTTGAAGAAAATTGGCTGAACGGTTTAGGCGTTGATCACAGAGGGACAGACAGACAGACTGAAAGATGTTTTGCTGTCAATGGATTTTTCGGTATCAAGGACTCACAAAACATGAATTCTCGCTTCCCCACGTGTTAGAGGATTTTCTCTATTTTTAGCAACTGGATTTATCTACTTTTTCCTCACCAGGTCCCGGGAATAAGAGTTTTTCTGCTGAAAATTTGCCGTTTTCCGCCGCACGATTACACTTTCTCTTTTTAAGAAATAGTTTCGTAAGGGCGAGAAAGTAAAAAGTCTGGAATGAATGTTAGTACACGAAGTATAAGACAAAATATTATTGAAATCAAACCTAAAAAAAAATCTAGTAAAGCATAATTTTTCATAAACACGAAAAGGGACACCGGAAAAGGGAACTCAAGGCATCAACTAATGTCACTGCTGTGCCTTTCACTGGGAGATTCTAAGTTCGAGTCCCGAGAGTGGCAGGATTTTCGACACTAGCTAGATAGCTAAATCGAATTCAGTCGACAGGATCAATATTCGGTTTAGGTTATTTCCGGTCCATTCAATTCCAAGCAAATCCCGAAGTGAACCTAACAAACCGGCCCTAGTGAACGGGCCACGGACCACGCGCTATCTTTCCTTCCTCATCTTTGTCCTCTCCTCACACCCTACTTACATGCACACATACACTTATATGCATGACACTACTTCACATGCCGGGAGACTGGTCGGGAGCTTAGAGCATATCTCGGCTGGCGCAGTGACCTGCTGGTGGGAGATACCTGGTAAGTGGAAACCCCCGACGCCGACGGTAGGTGGACGCCGGATGTCACCACCCAGCGGGGGGAGGTCACAGTCATTTCTCGAGCACTACACTTACATGGCAAATGACCGGGCAGTAGGACTTAGGGATTTCCTCACAGCTGAGGACAGTCAGTCCTCAGCAGCTGACACGCCCAGATTCACAAATCAACAATCAAACGAAAAGGGAAAAAATGATTAAATGTTTCAAAAAGAAAATGTATATTATTTGTCAAAAAGATAATTATAAAAGTGGGTAAATGTGAAGTGAAGAAAATTTACTGATCACCGAATATACAAGCGAAATAAAAGTATACGCACAAAAATGGGGATACACAAGAGATAAAGAGATTTTTACCCAATCGTGATATACTGCAACGTGTTTGGGAGGAATTCGCATGTCGGCATGTGGCCCGTGCTGCAGCGGTGGATACATTGAACATTTGTAGCAGAGTAAAAAAATCTTAATTACATGTGTAAAATTGGTTATTTAGTAAAATGTTTGTACTACTTATACTTAATAAAGTATACCTTGACAAAATATGTTCATTCTTTTCACTTTTTCTCTACTTCGTATGTGGTAGCGAGAATGTTCCTTAATGCTGCGCGGAAAAACAGCGATTTTTCGGCAGAAAAACTCTTATTACAAGGCCCTGATACCGAAAAAGTCGATCAATCCAGTTGCTAAAATCCTCCAACACGTGGTGTAGCCAAAATCCATATTTTGTAGAACCTTGATACAGAAAAATAGTCCATCAGTTCCTCCGTCTGTGAACAACGCTAGTGGCTACACCGTTCTTCGATTTTTCGGATTACACCGATTTTCTCCAAAATTGATGTAAAAGTTTTTATTAAACTTTGTTATTGGGTATTGTGAAGGACGTTTAAGAGAATGATGCAGGTCTCATGTTCGTTGAAAACAACAATTTTTCGAAATTCGCAAGAGTTTAAAATTTGTTCGGGGTCTTCCTACAACTAAAATACTAAGGACAGAGA
The DNA here is from genome assembly GCA_011170035.1 of Teleogryllus occipitalis. Taxonomy (NCBI): domain Eukaryota; kingdom Metazoa; phylum Arthropoda; class Insecta; order Orthoptera; family Gryllidae; genus Teleogryllus; species Teleogryllus occipitalis. The sequence goes on along the minus strand of BLKR01006807.1, from coordinate 10,237 downwards.
TTTTTACCTTAATGAAATTTGTTACTTAAAGATAAATTTTAAAAATAGGCCACGTACAATTTTTCGAAAATTTGAGTTTTACAAAAAAGATGACATATGTTAATTCGGAGAGAAATTGTGGAATAAATAATACTAGTACGTAAGCAGTACCAAGGGCGAGAAAGTATGTCCTATTTTACCACCACTACTTTAATAACGAATATACTTCCGTTCTCGGAATCAGTTATAACCTCCACACTTCCCTAAGCTCCTTAATCTTCAGCCTCGGTCGCAATGCTGCATACTCACGCTGCATACCCACGTATTAAATCCAGGTATCCCAAAGACCGATTCAAACCACCGTAATCCCCATAACTGTCAATAGATCAAACTGAAACAGTCTTCAACATTGCTTCATTTACCTTAGGACAATGTTTACGTTCTTCCGAATAATAAAAACCACTGCTTATGGATGGCCATTCCCAAAAAGTCAAAAAACTATGTAATGCATAATTTAACCTCCTCGAAAGACAAGTATGTCGAACGAGAAGAAATACTTTTTTTTTTAAAAAGGGATCAGTTGCCACTTTGTAAGAACTGCGAGGACAGCGCCGTTGCATGGGCAGTTTCTGGAGGTCAGCGTTTTAATCCACGAGTGTCTACCGTTTCGCTCCAATCATTGGATATCGCTCAGACAGAGAATAAAGACAGAGAATCCTTGGATATCGCTCGACACATTCCCGGGTATCGATTTCTTTTCACAGTGTGGAGCATTGAAATGTGAGCGAAGGATGTTTGACCGTCTGGGCGTGAGTGCATGATTTTTTTATTTTATTAATAAGTATTTCGCAAAATGATTAACGAAAGTTATTTTTGCTATGTGGATGGTGTGAGCAACATTATTTTCAATTGAAAATGCCGGTATAACCCTTATGAACTTTTAGACCGGTATAGAAGCCTTATAAAGATATTTTATCCCAATAAAAGAATAAAAGGATTTGATAGAAATACGGAAAAATACCGGTAACCCAAACCTTTTCGGACCCTGCATACTGTGCATAACGTAAAGTAATGACCATTAGTTTAACTCTTATAACATAGGTCATTAATTCCTCCGAGATCAATCCAAGAAATCAAGGAAAATATAATATTAATAATAATAATAAAAATAATAATAATAATAATAATAATAATACATTTTAACGAATAGGTTAATGTCTTTTATCTCGTTCACTGGTAAATGTATACTGATGTTTTTTAAACACACTGGAAATGTTAATACAGTATTTGAAAAATAATAATTTTTTTCAAATAATGTATTAACATTTTAAAATTTCGATCCTAATTGGGGACTTTTTCAAACAAATTCCACTCCAGATTTGTTAAAAAGACTTAGTAAAACATTATAAAGTAGCATTTTATATCAAAAAGTGCTCGTATCTATAAATTCGAACTGGTGAACATCTGGAAAACATCAATTGTCATTAACCCGTAATCATTTCCATGTCGTTTCGGACTTTATGCTCTCTGCTGCTTTGCGACTCACGTTCTCTTCACGTAATAGGAAAGTCCCCATCACATAAAAACTGGTGGAACACTGGAGACTTTTCTACTAGTTCTTTTTAAGAAACTTACTTTTTGTTGTGGGCTTCACATACGACCAGTTCTTGCCGGGGTATCCCAGAGTAGTGAATTGCTTCTGACGTCATAGTGGTTCTTAGATTTGGTTATTACGTGCGTACATTCAAAGCAAAAAATTCTGGCTAAATTCCCCGTGATGAGAGAAACAAAAGAGTGGTTGAGTGATGAGAAAGTTCGAGACGAGCGTCGCTGGTGAGGATGACAGGGGAATATTTTCAAAAACATCCAGTAGCTTTCTTCTCTGGTTAGCTGTGATCGCTAAGGCGGTCGCGTCTTAGCGTAAATTTTATTATTATTATTATTTATTATTATTATTATTATTATTATTATTATTATTATTATTATTATTATTATTATTATTATTATTATTATTATTATTATTATTATTATTATTATTATTATTATTATTATTATTATATTTCTCGCGGTTTTCTCGCCCGGGGTTTAATTTTGAGGGGTCTTTAAGCACATCCCTAGCTTTTCATATTTAGAACCATAGGAGCCATCCGACAGGTTTCAAGACTGGCTTGACGTTTGAGCTTTTGGAATAATTGTGAGAATAAAGACCTAACTTTCCCAAAAAATACTTTAGATTTTTGTTAACAAGAGCAGTTGCTGTTATTACAATTGATATAATTCCAACAGACACATGTTTGTATATTTTTTATATTCTATTGAGATGGAAATGTATTATTATTTTTTCCCTGCTTTTTGATGTGATCTGGATCTTCAGAGTAAGAAACTTCAATGATGAATGCTTTCTTTTTCTGAAAGCTATGTAGTAGAATGCCTGTTTTATTTGTCGGAATCGGTCTATCAGTGTCTATTGGAAGGTCGTAAAACCTTTCGAAACGATTACCTTCTATTGTGGGTTTGGCTTTGCAATTATAATAAATGATAATTTCCTGCTCTGCCAGAAGCCGGTGTTTGATAGCCAGTGCTTAGTGTACAATATTTTCCATCATATTATTATTATTATTATTATTATTATTATTATTATTATTATTATTATTATTATTATTATTATTATTATTATATTATAATAATTATTATTATTATTTATATATTAATTATAATAATTATTAATAATAATAATAATATATTTATTATTATATTATTATATTATTATTATATATTTATTATTATTATTATTGTTATTATTATTATTATTAATTATTATTATTATTATTATTATTATTATTATTATTATTATTATTATTAGCTGAACTCGCGTGATTACATTGCACAGAAGGAAGTGCTATAGAAACGTTATGACAGAAAATACTTAATATCCATGATTATACTTTGTTTTATAATTATCAAGATCTATACACATGTATACATGGATAGTGGACTATAACAGCAAATCCTGCTTCAACGTTCCAACGTAGTAAAACTATGAAAAATTCCAAATAATAATCAGAACTCCCACACCTCTTTGATATATTCCGAAGACAACACAAGAATGATATATAAGAAAGTACATTGTTGTATACCAAAATGACGAACCATTTTTATTATGGAAATGTCATTTTATATGACATAGAATATAGGAAGTCAATAGACACGTTCGCGAGGGGGTCGTTATGTGACAAATAAACAACCGGCGTTAAGGATCATTTTCGTTAGGTTGAAATGATAGAGCAGAGGCGAAATAAGCATTGTTTTCAGAGACAAAAGAAAAATATATAAAATTCGGATGCTTCCGAGTTTTTAGAGGAACATTCATTCGCTCGAGCAACGCGATGATGAGCGGGTCGGCTCCAGAGGCAATTTTAAGCAATTTTGCAAGAATTTGAAGCAATTTTACCAGGTCGAGGAAAAACTGTAATTGAAGTTGTATAAAATTAACTATCGTTTCTAATATTAGGATGGAGCGTTCTTGTAGGAAGTAAATACGTGTCTAGGTGCCCAACTGTGACGCAAGTGAGGGATGCCACGGATTATAATTGTATCGCCGGAAGAATTTGGAACCAGATCACGGACATGAGGCGAGGACTTTATCCAGAAGCAAGATTCTGCTGCGTCGACGGAGAAGGTTCTACGGGGCGCGATCGAACGAAGAAGTGGAGAGCGCACCAAAATGTAATTTTTTGACTTGTCTCTCACGTCAAACTAAAATTCTTTGATAATATGTGTCAAATTGTTCTCGTGCTACAGCCGCACATTGTAAAGAACATCTTTGGCATATCAAATAAGTTGATGAATCATTAATGGAACTTTTACTTCTCATGCAATTTACTGCTAGTGGACTCGCGCTTATGTAAGTACCAAAATGTTTCATTCGGTAGATAGAGGGCCCCAAACATTAGGTTATTTTCTCATGAGGCTTAATTATATAATGAACCCACATTCGCAGATTTTACATGCGAAAACAAGGAATGTCATGTGTTGTAAGAGACCCCCATATTGAGTTCAAAAAACAAGATTACATATTCATCAGACTATTTTGATGTAATTGGTGTAGAGGGATATTTGACGCACTTGGATTAGTTGGTTGGTGATTCCGGGCACGTCAAGAGCTTACGTCATTAGTCCCGTCAGTAAGTCTATGTTTTTTTTTCGGGAGATGGCGGTGATCTTCCCCCGCTGGATGGCCAGATCCGGCGCCGACCTACCGTTGGCTAACGGGGTTTCCCCCCTAACCAGGGCTCTCCCACCAGCGAAGCACCGCCCCAGCCGGGACAAGCCCAAAGCTCCCAACCGGTCTCCCGGAATATGTGGTAGTGTAGTACATGCTAGTGTAAGTGTGGGTGTGTAAGGGGAAAGGATAAGGCAAGGAAGAGGAAGGAAAGATCGCGCGCGGTCCGTGGCCAGTTTGGTAGAGTACTGTTCCGCCATTCGCCTGGTGTTGATCGGAGAAACCACGGAAAACTACCGTTCCGAGCAACCGGCCGCTAGAATTCTCCTCCAGACAGCGACCGAATTCGACCTAGCTGAAAAGCTAGTGTTGAAAACCCTGCCGCCGTCAGGACTCGAACCTAGGATCGCCCGATCAGAAGCGCTGCAGTGACATCAGTTGATGCACTGAGCTACCGCTCCCGGTTGACGCACGTAGACATTTTCATGCAACTGTTTTGTAAATTGTTTCGAGAATATTTAGAACTGTCTTGATAATAAAACCGTTCTGCCAAGGGCTCAGGTTGCCGATTTCCCGAGCGGTTTCTTGACACACTCGGAGAAGTTCGGAGATTCAGAAGCAGTGGGCACTAAATGCACAGAGTAAATTAGAAGTGCACTTTTGAGCACGATACTCACGATTGGTGGTAAGTGTACAAATACATAATAAATTATATTAAGCGTGTTTTAAGTGTTAAAACTGCAACATATTAAGTACATTATAATGGCAAAGTTATTTGTCATTTGTATATTGAAAAAATGTCACAGCAAACGTCGGGAAGTTTGTCTGTTGGCAATGAGTGTATTGAACGGCGTTTATTAGAGAAGCCTTTTCATCGTCGTTCATATAACAAGAAATTGAAAAAATGAACGTGTTTCTTATATATATATATATATATATATATATATATATATATATATATTACAAACTAAATAAACTACATAATCGATGATTATATATAGTTGCATAGTCAAAGTTTATTTCTAAGGTCAGCGGCAGCTCAGGGCATGAAAGCAATATACGCCACAGTTGTTTCATCAGTGACGTAATTTTTACAGAAAATATTTAGACGCCGTCACTAGCACATGTAAAGTTAGTTCACTGTCGTAACGAGTGTTGAAGATATTTAGTCTCCGTCCCGAGTACTTGGGAGGTTTTCTGATCGTAATCGCGAAAATTTGAGAAAATATCTAATCGCGATTGCGAGCTCATGTAAAGCTAGCTGGTCATATTACTAGTTCAGAAGACCGAACGTTTAGTCATCATGATCGGTAGCAGTCTCGAGTAGGCATGTCCTTCTGAGGCATTCACGAGTAATTATTTTATGTGAATAGTATAAATTGTTCAATTTTACATTTAGAAAATTAACATTAATAGAATTTCCACGTCTAGAAAGAAGACCAGAAACTTACGGGTGATCGACGGAATTTGGGATTCCGCTTTGTCGTTACAGTATCCAGCAATAAGTTTTTCTGTCGAATATTTGCCGTATTTTACTTTCTCGCAACTGCTTATGAAGTATAAAAAAAATATTGCAATGGCACGGGAAAAACAGCAAATATTCGACAAAAACCTCCTATTTCCGTGCCTTGGTCACAAAAAGGTGGATAAATCTTGTCCCTGTGTATAGTAAATTATTTCCTCAAACCCGTTATGTAGTCGGAAGCCAAGTTTAGTGGGTCGTTGATACCGGAAAATCTATTGACAGCAAAACGTCTGTCTGCCCCTCCGCCCGCCCGTTTTCTTTTAAATTTTGTTGTCGGATAGTTTAAAAGACGCTTAAGAAAATGGTTCTGACCTCATTTTCGTTGTAATCCCTTATTTTTCGATAATTGCAAAATTTTAATTTTTTGGCGTCTTCTTACAACTAAAATATTAAAGATAAAGATGTTTTTCCGTAATGAAATCTATATTTCAAGACAGATTTTGAAATAAAATCATGTACAATTTTTCGAAAATTTTATGCATGACCATTTGATGTACAATATATGCATGTCGAACGTACAGAAAATGACATCAGTAGGAAGATTTATTCAGAAGAAGGAAGGAGAAGTCTTCGTTGAATGAGAGCATAAGCTTCTGCGACCGGAATCTGTAACTAGTTGACTGCCCGGGAGACGCTGCGTCCTAGTCGCGGATGCCAACGTTTAAGCCGCCATTTTACGACCTTCGCGTTTCGCCCTGGGGTAGGTCGGAGCCCCTGCGCGTGGGACGCGGCGCCTCCCGAATCGCCAAGGAATAAAACGCTTCGTGCCGACCTGGATGGCCGAGGTGGCTAAGAGCGAGTACCGACTCAGCGCTTCGGTCCGAATGGTCGCGGGTTCGAGTCCCGCCTTGGGCATGGCTGTTTGTCCCTTGACTTTGTGTGTGTGTTGTCGCGGAGGGCCTCGCGTTCTGCTGACCCCAGATCAGAGGAGCCCGCAAGTGTTCGTCCAGTGTATGGTCGAATATGCGTCCCTTCGGGACGTAAAGGGCAACCGGCTGTCGGCTGGATACAAGCCCTAGGAAAAAAAATTAATAAAACGCTTCGTTGCTGTCCTCCAACTGCGAAGTCTCAATCCTCTTTGCTTGAAGGACAATCGCTTCCGGAGTGACTGAAGGTGAACCACTCACCACAAGCAAAGAAGAGCAGTTCTTCGTTTCTAATTCACAGCGGAAGTGTTATTAAGCTCCAAGAGAAATAAAACAACCTAAAAGGATACCTAAGCGCAGTAGTATTATCCCAATTAAATGGAGATAGAAGATAGAAGGATAAAAAGAATCGGATGAGGGGAAAATTGTATGAGTGTATTAAGCTCAGAATTTAAAAAATAAAGACGTCAGAATTTAGAAATGTGTACCTTACATTCATGAAATTAAGTTAACAAACGCAACGTATAAAAACAATAAATTCTGTAAGACTGACATAAAAAAGCAAATACAAATTCTCTCTCTATCCTTACGATTCTACCTCTACCATCTACACCTCTCTCTACATTTTTACGTTTCTACCTCTATTATCTACGTCTCTATCTCTACATCTCTGTCCCTGTTCCTCTCTCTCCCTCCCCCTCTCTCTTACTTACACACACACACACTGACAGACTGCATGCAGTTTTACATCAAACTCTGACAAAACAACAAACTCTGACGGAATCAGTTAGTGCTGATCAATCTGTTTTTTGAGGAATCATCAAACAGAAGATTAGTACACTTTTAAACGCTGTGGACAAATTGTACGAGCGTTTGTACCTAATTTTCTAAACTCAAGTTTGCGAGTTCAAACTCGCCTGGAGGTACTCGATTTTCAAAAGGCTAAAACGTCTGTGTTACTCTTGTAAAATATAACTAGTGGTACTTCAACAGCGCACATTTTAACGCGCTATTTGTAACAGCAACGCAATATTATAATACCATAAACCTGCAAAAGTGCTTGCAACCAGTAAAAAACTATGTAAGTAGATAAGAATGCTACAACGTAAAAGAATCTAGGCTTCCTGCCCGGCAAAAATAAATCCTCTGACATTTCTCCTCTTGTCTTGATTCTCTTGAATTGATTTCGGGCGACGAATAGGGATAAAAAAAAATTGGAAGCTTTGGACATCCCTGGTAACGAATTAAGAACGTCAAACAATAAGACCAACATCGGGGATGGGTTGTGGATGAGGTGGCCGAGTTCAAATACTAGGCGACAACACCAATATATATAGTTTTATTTGCCGAATTCCTGTTTAAGATGAACCATTTATTAAAAGGTTATATACTTTCCAAATTTAAGCTTTGTTAGCGCAAATCAGCCCCAAATGAGTTGTCTAAAGCGGACCATTCATTTTGTCATAGCTCCTTTTTATTAGGGTCTTATTCTCTTCAAAATTTGTTTTATTTATCATAGGAATTAGATATCAAAAACAAAATCAAGTATTTTGTGTATTCACACTTATTTACACTCACACATATTTAAAGAAATCGTAGTTTTAAACTAGTGGTGCTACAGAATGGCACAGACATTTTCGTAGTAAAATTTTCTAATTTCCTTGGTGTGGCTTAGCTTACCCTCATTCTCAAGGCGGCTACCATCTATCGCCGCCCTTTTTTTTCTCAATTTTTCGGTATCCTAATGCTGGATTCAAAATATTACTATTAAAATAATAAAGAAGAGTAAAACCTCGTCGTATGTGGAAATTTCCGTTAATCAATTTTGAACCTTTTGAAGAAAAATCGTTTAAGCTCTACTGTAAACGCGAAATTTGAAGCTCTTTTTCACAATAATCTTTTCTATTTGCGAAAAACTTTGTTTAAAGTCACTTGAACTTTCACTCACAAATGCAATAATTGCTAGAAATTTACATATTAACGGCGTGATAGATATTTCCAAACTACATTTGTGTAAATTTTGAAAAAATATAAGAATACAGCAACATTAATTCTATGTCATCTTAAACAGTGCAATAATCACTATGCGTACGAAAAATGTGAAGAAAAAAGCTGTTTTTGAGAAAATGGTTGTTTGAGCGTTTCTGAAAATGCGGAATATTTACTACTTTTACAGAAAACTATTGACTTTTCAATTAACTCTTTAGACACCATTTAAAGAATATGTACTCGTAAATGCAACAATGTTAACAAATAGCCACTAATGTAAATATTGACGAAAGGACAGAGAAAAAGTTTGTAACTGTCGCAAAAACCAAAAGCATAGAGAAAAATGTCTTGTATGTCATTACATAGAGTACAGTTAGCAATATTCCAATCAAAAGTGTAAAGAAAAAATTTGGAGCCGTTCTTGAGAAAATTTTTTGTTATTTTCAAAAATTGCAAATACTGCACGCCATATTGCGCAAAAACTACCAAAAGTTTACAAAAATTCTTAATGAACTTAATGAAAGACCTAAATATGGACAACAAATTTCAATTAAAGGAAAAATCTCTATTTTTATTTTTGTAGTTGTAGGAAGACGCCGAAAAATATTCAAAATTTTCGTAACTTCAGAGTTAACCATGAAAATCGGACATATGCCATCTTTATAAGTGTATTTTTCTCTATTCTGACAAGAAGTTTAAAGAAAAAATTTGGAGCCATTTTTGAGAAAGTCTGGAAATTTCCCAAGAGCTTTATGTAAAGTACCCCCAAAAATTAATGAATGTTTTTCAGAATCTCAGAGCTTTGACTCAGGCCAGTTCGACTGAAGTTTATTCAGTTTGGAAAAAATCCTACGCATAGTTTAGGGGCTAGTGATTCATATACACCACACGGACGGACAGGCAGGCAGATGGACGTTTTGCTTTCAATTGGTTTTTCGGCATCAAGGACCCACAAAACTGGAATTCTGGGTACAGCACACGTTGGAGAATTTTTTTTTCTTAATTTGGCAACTGTATTTATACAATTTTTCGTTATTAGGGCCTGGCAATGAATTTTTTTGGCCGAAAATCCGCCTTTTTGTCGCACATCATTTCAGAACTTTCTCTATACTACGTGTATTACTCCGTGTATACGTACGTAAACGACAAAGTAAAAAGAAAATGCGCTGAAAGAAACCGAGTAAAACAATAATTGTGGCGAAGACAACACTCAAAATTGCCTATCTAAAAGTACACAACAATAAGTTGATTGATGATCCTGAGCTCGTAACTGCTATGATCATTAGTCCCGTTAGTGTTGTAAATGTTTTCTATGCCTGTTAGCGAGTTTCTTCCTCCGTTAGATAGTGATATGCGGCGCCGACCTATAAGTCGGCTTGCGTGTGATTTTCCCCTACAGATATCGCCTACACAGGGAAGCACTCTCTCTCTTTTTCTCTCTCTCTCTCTTTTTCTCTCTCTCTCTTTCTCTCTCTCTCTCTCTCTTTCTCTCTCTCTCTCTCTCTTTCTCTCTCTCTCTCTCTTTCTCTCTCTCTCTCTCTTTCTCTCTCTCTCTCTTTCTCTCTCTCTCTCTTTCTCCCTCTCTCCCTCCCTCCCTCCCTCCCTCTCTCTCTCTCTCTCCCTCTCTCTCTCCCTCTCTCTCTCCCTCTCTCTCTC